>CAJVPZ010000881.1:0-16528 GCA_910592135.1 Racocetra fulgida | reverse complement strand
AATTTCTAATTATAATAAATATTTAATTTATTTATAAGTTTTAAATTATTTAAAATTTTTTGAAAGTTTAAGATGTATGCTAGTTTGTTATCAGGTTCCAAGAAAAGCTCCAAGAATGACAAAAGCAAGAAAAATAAAGGAAAAACAAGTGAAAAAAGTGCAGAAAGATTAGTAGATAATGAAAGAGTCTTGGATCGTTCTGAAATCTTGGCAAATGAAGGCAATACCCATTCACATTCCTATGAATCTTCTCAAATATTCGAATGTAATTAAATTATATTTAATTTTATTGATTTATTTAAACTTCATTAATTTTAATTAATTTTATAAACTAGTACCTGAAATAATATTAGCTAAAAAAGATGTGGCGACTTAGTGAAGTTGGTAAGTTGTCGCACCCCCAAGCAGCAGGACTGAAGTTCGAATTCCACTGGCAACGAAATTCGAATTTAAGGAATATGTTACGGTAAACTGTGTGTAATCTGATGGATCATTGGATCTGTAGCTTTGGTCGTACCAGCTTGTACTGGAAGAACGTGGAACTATAGTGTGATGCAAGAATTATACGAAACCTGAGTGAAGCGTTTGTATAAATCCAAAGGCTGGAACATATGAAATCCCGCTTGGCAAGTCCTGAGTAGAGAAGTAGCACAGATCTTTGATAGTGCTATGTAAAGGATTATCACCAAAGATCCAGAACTGGACAGAACTGAGGTGTTCGGCAAGGCACCATATCAATCAGGCTATCAGTATATTTCGAGAAAGAGGTCCGCCCTTTCAGGCTATCTGGATTGGAAGTTTGGAGACTAATGAAATGGTAGATAATCTGTAAAGTAGATACTGTGGTTTGGGTAACTCTACAAGAGCAGGAGTAGGTAATAGTAGCAGCTTCAGCTCGCAAGTACTCATTCTTGAACTTGGCGTAAGTTACTGAAAGTCTAGATTAGCCAGATTGTAGGTATGAAAAGCTCTAGCAATGATGCCTCGAGGATAAATTAGTCCTAAGGCTATGGTACACATCTGAAACTTTTGACTGATGAATGTAATGGAGTGTTTCGGTGATACAAGGAGGCAGTATACGTTATAGAGGGTTTAAATAGGTAATCACCTAGTTAGATTATAGGTATAGCAGCTAGTGTAGAACCTATGATGTATAGTTATTTATACGCAAACTACTTAAATAGGTGCTCAAAAAATACATGTGTGGCTAGTTGTATTCTCTAATATAATTAGGGTTCTGTTGTGAGCTCTCTGCCCATTATATTTGAATAAAACCCCTATACCAAAGAGGCTAGTTAATAAAAAAAAATAAATAAATTCTAACAATTTTTGAACCTAGCTTGTCAACAAATAATCTTCAACAAATTGCCAACTATAATTCTAACTTATCTGAACTTTACTTCTATATTGATGGTTTTATTAGAAACTCCATAATGCTCTATAGATATTGGATGGGTTCAAATCTCTAACAACTCAATACTATATACATTTTATGCTCAGACAAAACTCTGGCCTTGTTTATTTAATTGGTAATCTATAAGTCAGCCAAAGAATGATTATAGTAAAATATAACTCAAATTATTATATAAATTTACTATAGTGCGAATATAGCCTGCATGAATCTAAAACTTTTTTTATACTAAGTTAATTACTTTTTTTGCTTAAGAGACTTTGTAGAGCTTGTCAAGACACATCTAATGGTAGTTAAAATGTCAAAATTGGTCTGATTGGTGCTAAAATATCATTAAAAAACCTTTTTTACTATGTAAACTTCTTTGCAAATAATACTATTATTTGCAAAGAAGTTTATATAGTAAAAAAAAGTTTTTTAAAGATATCTCAGCATCCACCAGGCCAATTTTGATATTCTAACTACCATTAGATGTGTCTTGATAGGTTCTACAAAAGTTTCTTAAGCAAAAAAAGTAATTAACTTAGTATAAAAAAAGTTTTAGATTCGTGCAAGCCACATTCGCACTATAATAAATTTATATAGTAATCTGAGTCATATTTTACTATGATCACTCTCTGGCTGACTTGTGGATTACCAATTAAGACAGAACTTGTAGCTATTTTATCAGCTCTTATTACTGCTCTCAGAAACTACACTATAAACATATATACTGATTCTCAATTTGTAATTTCTAAATACCAAAGCCTTGTATATTCTCTTACCACTTTTTTAGATACATATACACCATACTTTTCACTATGGAATACACTTATTAACTTTATCAAATCTTATAATATTCATATTATATTTCACAAAGTTACTGCCCATCAAGATGACAATTACAACAATCTTGCTAACCAACTTGTATACAACCACTATAATTTACCATATCTTATATTTATACCTTATAATATCTACAATCCATCTTATACTCTAACTTTTGAGAACTCTCCTTTAGAGCTATCTACTCGCTATAATATCTATATAATATGTCACACTTATATTTATACATTATAGATAATATAAAACCATTTTCAAAAATGAAACAAAATTTTTAACCAAATTAATTGGCAAGCTACTTGGTTATATATCAATAACAATCAAAAAATTTTTAACTTCTCGCATAGTTTTCAATCTTCTGTTCTTAAATTCTTTAGAATTAAAATTTTACTAGATAAAATCACTACTTCATATATTTTACACAAATAATATCATTTATTTTCACCTACTTGCCATCAATGCCATCATATTAGCTTTTATCTTCACTTGATAACCTGTCTATCTGACTAGCTACTATTCAATCTAATAGATGATTTATTACAACATATTCTCAACACAACCACACTTGATACTACTGATGATATTATAACCAATTTATATCAGAAGATTAAACAACTATACTGCATGACTATATACAATATATTAAATACACCTTCAGTCTTCTTAACACTATCTGGCCTAGTGCCAAATAAAATTATCACTTCAGTTTCAAACTTATTAACCCAAAAAATAGCTACAACACTTGTTATCAAATTTCTACTTCATTTTAATCAACAAGTTTATCATAAAATCTGGATTTTCTATTATATTTCTAGATCAACAGCCCATTTTTCTACTGATAACCTACCTTCTAATTTTACTTTGCACATATCACAACCTTTTCCTTCTACTTCTATTAACTCCAAGATAAATTCTTGGTATATACATTAGATCAAATACCAAACAAATCTTTCTTATATTATTACTAATATCTAAATCTAGGTGAGTCTTGGCCACTCCAGTTAGTTTAGGCCACAGATAAACTAATCTGAGTCTTTATTCTTCTTATAATATTTTAAAAGTAGATTAGTACTTTATGTAATGATCTCAATTAAATATTCAATAAAGATAGAGGCATAGTTTCATTATTAATATTAAAAAAAAAAGAAGTAAATATAATTATTTTGTAATTCAGTAATTTAATTTTAACAATTTTAATACTATTCGATTCATCTTGATGAGATGGTTTAAATGATATTAAATCTTTAAAATTAGAATACTAAATCATAAGATATTATTGATTTTGTTATTTTTTAAAATTTTGCAAATCTTTACTATATATATTTCTTTACATAAATTATAGATAACCCCTAAACAGTTTTATCTAAAATATTTTAAAACTAACTTAATAAAGTATAGTTTAAAAATATTTTTAAGACTTAACAAGAAAAGCAAAAAACAAAAAAAGCAGTATATTTAAAAATCTAATTCAAAAAAAAAGATAGTTAAAAAAACTTTTTTGCTATAGTAAAAATATTAAAAGAAGTTAACAATTATTTAGATACTACAGTAAACTTAATATAAAATTACTTTTATAAGAATATATAAAATAAAAATATATATATACAATAATAATAAATAGAAAATAAAAAGAAATAAATATTAGATTAAAAAAAGAAAGAAAATTAAGATTAAAAATCTGATTATTAATATAAAAGAGACAGAGCTAATTATAGAAAAGAGTAGTTAAAAACAAACTAAAAGAAAAAAATTGAGAAAAGTAAAAAAAATATACAAAAAAAAAATACTTGGTTTGATATTGTTAAAATTTTATTAACAATAGAACAAAACTATTTTAAT
Organism: Racocetra fulgida; assembly: GCA_910592135.1. NCBI lineage: Eukaryota > Fungi > Glomeromycota > Glomeromycetes > Diversisporales > Gigasporaceae > Racocetra > Racocetra fulgida. The sequence continues at coordinate 12,456 of CAJVPZ010000881.1, read as the reverse complement.
ATAGCTTTATTAGCTAGCTTAATGCAGATTTTTAATGCAAATAAAAGCTTTAACTAGTAAGACAAACTACTTTTAGATACTCTTCAAAGAAGTTAAAAATATTAGATCTATAGCTTAGATAGTTAAATATATATATGCTTTAATTTAATAAAGATATCAATAAGACTACTAATAAGTAAAAAATAAGTAAAAAAAAAGAAAATATTTGTTACAAAATATTAACTAAAGAATAAAAGAATATTTTTGTATTGTTTATCTTGTTTTCTGTCTTTTTTACTTGTTTTTATATATACTTGCTGTTTTTAAAGACTTTTTTGATTTAGATACCAAATACAAAAAGAGTTTATTCAAGAAAACAAAAAAACAAAACTTGACTCTATATAAACTATTTAAAATTCTACTTCTTAATATATCATATTTATAAACTTTATTAACAATAGTTTGTGTACAAAAACTACAAGTGGTTTGAACTTCTTGATCTTGAATTTTTAATTTGTGATTAGAAAAAAGTTAGTTTAGATAATTATTAAGAAAAGTTGCTATTACAATATATATGAAATAACTTATTTTAATAGTAGCTTATTTTTAAATATATATAGAAATATTTTTACTTCTAATTTTAAAAACATTAACTAATCTTTACAAATTTGCTAAAATTGTAAATTTTAATATAATACAATTTTTTAACTTTTATTAAATCTAAATTTATAAACAATACAAAATATTTTTAAAAACTTCAAATTTAAAAATCTATAAATTGTTTTCTCAATTTAAAATTTATAAATATTAAAATTTTTTCAACTAAACTTTTTTTATTTCTTATCTTTATATCAACTATTTTCTATAATTAAAACCAAATACTCTTATATAATGCTGCCAAGAGAAAATCCGCAAATCTTATAAGATTTGTGGTTTTACTTGGCGGCACTCATACGTATAATATTAAATACATCTTTATTTATTTTTTTAATCATAAATTATTATTCAATAATTATTTTAGATAATCATAATTACACTGTTTTTCTCATTTTCAAATTCTTTTTTTAAATAATTATAAAGTTTTAATAAACAAATTGCTATATTCTTACATATATATTAAAAAGGAGTCATAAAGAATTTTGTTAAAATACGCTAAATTTATAGCTACACCAATCCAAAAAAAGAATGAATATAATACAGTTAAGATAATAAAATTGAGGATTGAAACATAAGTTACTATTTCTACAAAGATTTGTATTTTTTTTTTTTTAACAAAATATTTTTTTCATAGATTGCTAACAATTTTTTGTAAATACTATAAAGAATATAATGTGAATAGTGTTTTAAACACTTAACACATCGTATTTTGTTTTTACACTACAGATTTTCTTAACCATTGACTTGCTTTATCAATTCCGGCTTCACTTACCGTAAATTTCATATTCCATAAAGAAAAAAATTTTAAAGATTTCATTGAATGTCTAACCAAGATTCTCAGATGCTCGTCATTAATGAAATCACATATGCTTATAACAAAATTTTTCAAAGAAACACCATCTTTGAACACTTCATGTTGTTCTTCAATTAACAAACTACAATTTTCCAGAAATTGTCTTAGACTATCAGGCATAAATCTCCATCTAGCAGAAATGTTTAAATCTAATAGAGTTCTAGGCATGATCTTTCCAATTTCTGGTAAGATATCACTCACATCAAATGGTCTACCATTCCCATAAATATGTAAATATTTTAATTTTCTACAACTATTTAAAATTTCAAACAATTCACCTATTTCATTTGGACCGATCATAGCACCAAGTTTCACAAGATTTGGACAATTCAACGAAATAGAATTTAATATGTGAGCATAACCATCTTGTTTACAATCTTCAGGCCATCCAAAAATAATTTCTTCTAAATTCGAATTACTAGCTAAAATTAAAGATTCCAAAGTATCAATTGGAACAGGATCTTCCTTAAAGATTATAGAACGGAGTTTGGTAAGCGGAGCTAACTTCAGAGGGGCCAAAACTTTAGAACTCAAACTTTCGGAATCACAAAATTCTAAAATTTCAAGATTAAAACATTTCGGTAACCAATCCAAAGGACACCATTTATCAAACACTATATCACAAAATTGTATATAACGTAGAGTGTTTTGTTGGCGTATGAGTGCTGTACCTAACGCTTGAGGGTAATGACAGTCACGAAGGATAAAATGTTCTAATTTGGATTGTGATTCTATGAAACGAGCGGTAAGTTCAGCACTAGAATCATAATGTTCATCATCGTCGTTATAACCAAAATCAGGTAATCTGACTTCCATCTACACGGATTGATATATTTTATTTGAAAATATTTTGAAACATGAAATTTTAAGAAAATTTAAGGAATATTAATATAAATTATTTTTAAAGAGATTTTACAAATAAACATAAAAAATTATGAAAAGTATACCTTTATAAGATGTCGACAAATCTGCATCAAAATAGGAAAATCATGATCGGTAGCAAAATCACCCGCGAATTCAAACTCTTTAATTTGACCTAACCATTGTCGAATCATTGGTTCACGTAAAATTAAAATCTTATGTTGTAATTTATTATCATAATAACTTAAACCATGATTAATGTTAACATCCATATCCATAACGAAAGAGAAAGAATCAAGACCCATGGAATGTTTAGCAAATAAACGAAATAAAGCTAACATGATCTTTTGCATAATTGGACTACCCTCACCAACATAAAAATTATTAATCACACACCATTCTTGAACAGAAACAATCATAGATAAATAAGCAAAATGTTTTAAGAATGAAGGATAGTTAAAGGTAGGAGAGATGTTTTTTGAAGCAAGTCGACGAACTAAATGTAAATCAAGGTTACATATTTCACCAGGATCTAAACAAGATAAATAAGTAGAGATTAGATGATGAGAGGGATTGAATTTTTTGTTGAGTAAAAGATGAAAAGGTTTATTCCATAATAATTGAACAGCATTTGCGCTCCAACTACGATTAACCAAGATGCAAGAATGTAAATAACAAGAATCATCCTCCAAATATTTAAAAATTTCCTGAAGAACTTCTGAAGGAGGAGACTGAGACATGTTATCATTAGATATTATGATAAATAAATTAAGAAATAAATATCGATAGAGAGAGAGAGAGAGCGATGACGAAATGGAGAATTGAACACAGCAGGTTAAACCGAAGAGAATTCAGCGAGAAGTTAAGGTTTAGAAGACGATCCACGAACGATAATCTGGGATAGACATGTGCCGCAAAGCTACATTCGGTCGCGATCACAAGTCCATGTGGAAGTACATCGTGTGAGGATTATACATCGAAATCCTCGAAGTGATCTCTTGTACGAACATTGCAAGTATTAAGTAGTATTAAGTAGTTATAAGGTGCATCACAATAAGGCCCCTTTACCTAACAAATCAAGTGTTGATGTATACTAATATAGTTCGGTGATACTGTTAATACAAATTTAGTTTGATGTAAATGTGCTATTATGTATGCGAAAAAAAAACATGGGACGAGTTCCCAGAATACATTTGCAGCTATAGCTTGAATCAGATTTGGAAGGTTCAGCCCTCGAGAACTTTATCCTTCAAGAAACAATCATTAAAGATGCACAGATTACTGGTTAATTCGGATATTATCGGCGGTATGCAAATAATGAAAAAATTTTCTCGCTTTCTCAATCGAAGAAATGTTAACGTAATTATCTTATTGTATACAAGATTTAGGCTAAATTTTTTTTTTTCATTGAAATTTTGAATGAGGATCCATGGAATACTTGTTAAATATCAAATACTCGGACCTATATTAGATGGGACCTGCATAGGACAAAAATGGCAATTACTCAATTATTATTTATTTTTATTTTTATTTTTATTTTTATTTTTATTTTTACATTTTTTTTTTTTTTTTTTTTTTTTCACGCCACTTTTACATACGGATTAACAGATTTTTTAACTTTGATATTCGTTGGAAATGGATATTTCCGTTATAATAAATTGGAATTCATACGTGGGAAGAAACAATATTAACATATACATAATATAGATTCTTTACGGAACATTAGCTCGTGAATAATGACTAATTCAATGTCATTGATGACAGGTCGTTCACGTGAAAAATTAGAAACCAGTATGGTGCCGAGAGTACTTAATAATATTCTTTAAAACATATGCATAACACGCATGCGCACGCAGAGCAGATTAAAAAATCGTGGACATTTTCAAAAACTACTACATCATTCCAATACTATCTTTCGAGATGAACATTTTACAGTAGTATGGTTAGTGACTAATAAAGGAAATCAATCATGTCTTCATTTTAAATTCCTGTCAAAATTGGCGATCACTTAAGGACTTTCATACATACGTGAACAGTTTAAACTGGAACATCTTTTTAATATCAGCATTGTCTTTTGTATGCGTGCTACGTTACGCTTATTGTTCAACACAATCACATTACGTATTATTTAATCAAATGTCAACATGTCACAATGCTATCACGGATCCGCGACGCGATAAACTTGTTATTTGATGAGTGAAAATCATTTTGTTTCAAATGATCTTTGCTTAGATTGACTTGTTCAATAAGCCAAATTGGAACTATAAGATTATGTTAGGTTGGAATTCAACTTTGAAATCACAAGAACGATTTAATTTTTTTGATTTCTAGGAGTAATTAATGAGATATTTTACTTTGACATTAATATATAGCTTGCGAATTCACCATCTGCAATGTTCTGTCATATTGATTTAATTAAATCTTGTAACTTACCCTTTGTATTATGATTAAAAATGCATTTTGCCAGTGATGGGACCTCTCAAATTATTAATAATTAATTATTAATAATTAACCGAGCTATTAGATAAAAACCACTTAGTAATGTGCGGCGAAGTAGGTCGATAATTTCGGGTACGTATCACTTCACAGAAAATCATTTTACAGACATCTTATTTCATAGACAATCAATTTCATAGACAATAAGTTCATAGACAATCAATTTATAGACTATTTTAAAGACAATTAATTCACAGATAGTTAGTTCACTTTACAGACAATTTATTTTACAGACATTAATATCTAAATCAATACAAATTCATAATTACTTTGGGATTCAGTGATCGGATCTAGGTAATTTTAGGCTTGTTAGAATCATCTTACCAAGGCGATTATTTTGGTAATTAAATTATCCAAAACAGACCACTAGATCGGGAGCTATTCTCTTTTAAAGATTGTCCATAAAATAAACCGTCTGCAAAATGAGCTGTCTATGAATTGAACTGTCTATGAATTATAATTGTCTTTAAGATAAACTTGTCTATGAATTGAATGTCTATGTAATAAGGTGTCTATGAAAATAATTTCCTGTAAAGTGATACGTATCCATAATTTCATCCCCCATCATTAAATGTTCGTTACAATTTTTTTGCATACATTTATTTTAATTGTAGTAATATGCAAAATTATCAATGTGATTACATAACAATGATCGAAATTATTAATTATTGTGGCGGATTAAAATGAGATTAAAATGAAATTTTGTATAATGTAAAAATAGACAAGCCACCGAAAAAATACAAAATTTTGGGGTGTATTTTTTTTTGGCATTAGGAGTCAACTTTGGGGTAGAATTTATAATAAACAAGTATAAGTGGGTTTTTAGGAGGTTAACGTTAAATAGGCAGTTCATGAGGCAGCCAGGGCGGCCCCCAAAGTGCCAGTGACGTAATCATGGCACAGCCACTGTATATATAATATTGAATTACGAACAATTGCTATCTAAAAAAAAAAATTGATCTACAATATGCGGCTAGAAAAGAACCAATAAGTTGAACTAATTGATCTTATGTCACTGGCACTTTGGGGGCCGCTCTGGCTGCCTCAAATTTTATTAAAAACTCAGAGGTCCCATCACTATAATTTTACATTAATAATTGTCGGAGATGATTCTGAGAATCGGATGATTGAGAATTTGGGGTCTTAATTTAAAAATATAAACCTTGCTAAAATCCATAATTCGCGAAATAATGATCATGGGCGTTATTTCGAAAATCGTATTCTCTATATATACTTAGTTTCAAAATAACGCCCATTAGTGTTCCAAATCGGTCAAAATTTTCAAATCGATTAGTTGTCAACTTGTTGCCGATTAGTTGCAATTAATTGTCACATGGTTTTGATAAATTTGATTGGTCAATAAATAATCACATGTTTTTTTGTATCAATTTGATTGTTAAAGAAATTTAACATTTAAAATTTATTATGTAGATAATCAATCAACGATAAAAAATTTTCCAATCGATTAGTCAACTAACTGTCAACTATATAGTTGGTTTTCAACTAACGATTTTTGAATGCGCGTCCCGAAATAGCGCGCATCTTATATATGAGTACATAAGTAGGGATGCTGGGCAGGTCACAATTAGTCATAAGACTAGTATGAAACTAAAAAAAAATTGGTCTTTTCTCAGTCTTAAGACCGGACCAGTCTGAACCAGTCTGAACCAGTCTGAACATGTTTAAATTACTTAAATCTTTTTAAATATAAATCAATAAAAACCCCTACACATAAGCAAATGTATGACACGGCAGCCTTGTTTCATGGGCGTACCGAAATAACGCGCGGGTGTTCAAAATAACGCACAGATGTGCGTTATTTCGCGGATTTACGGTATTCTTTTTCATAAATTCTAACCCTAAATTATTTATAAAATTTTTTTATATTAAAATAATTCCAATTCTCAGCATCATCCCCGACAATAATTGTTCGCTAGTTACCGTAACTTATGCCATAAATTCCTTGAATCCATGCATTTTAAACCGATTCTAATTGATCCTAATTTTGCGCATGAACGCGGGTCTGCAGTTACAATCGGTCTTAAAGATGCGCTAAAGCCTCGTTGTATTTTATGTTGGTATTTTATATTGATCAACTGATTTTTTTACCTTATCTACGGTAAGATCAATTAATAATCAATTCACTAACTACAATGTAATCCGCGCATACATTATGGTCGTATTTTCAACCAGCTCGTGATACTTGTATCAGCTAATTTAATTAATACAGTACGTAGTTAAATTTTATATATCAGATATATATATATATGCGTAACTAATATTTGTTAATCATATGATAAATAATAAATCATAACTATGGCGTAAAGAACATTTCTTATTTACAAATCACAACTATGGCGTAAGGAACATTTCTTATTTGTTAATCAAAGCTTGCATCAATCAGAAAATTCATTCTTTTTAAACAAAAACTTCTTGTACGTTCACAATTGTATGCAAGATGAACCAATGACAATGTAATAACATTAAATTATCCAAAAATCAAAAAAATTATTCAACTTAATATACTATGTTATACTATGTTATAGTAATATAATGAATTTACTTGACGGTGAAACGAATACAGTCATCTTGTGAACCACGTTGGGCAACGGGCATGATGACTGGTTGATGGGTGTACGAAGAGACCATCGTACATATACGGTATCTACCACTTGGTAAACCAGGTCCTAAGGCCGTGCCAACTTCAGTCTCCAATATACCATGATCATTAGCTGGATCATACAACCCTTTAAAAAAAGCAAATATATTAGGATTCGGAACGATCTCTCCGTCTTTATCATAGGTTAATTTTTGAATAACAACATGACAATGTCCTTTGATGATCCCTTCTTCATTAAGTACTTGTGGCATGGTATAGTATTCACTATCAGAATCAGAAAAATATCCTGTTTGCAAATTAATGATTTTAATTGCTAGTGTAAAATTCTGATTTGCTGGTACAGTAGATCCATCCTTTGGTTTAAGAATAAGAGTGGAGATCATAAGTTCGGTTGCTGGAAGTTGTCCTTGGATTAAGCTAGAGCACCATCCTCCAAGATTACCATTGATTTTAATTTGAGTGCCGTTAGCGACTACTTTTGATTTTAAACAGATCCCTGAGGGTGGTGGAACAGAAGAGGCTGATTCATTAAAGGGTATAGATTCGTTATAAGATGCAGAGTCGGTGGGGCAAAAACTGAACAAGGCAGTAATAAAAGTAATGATAATAATATTAAAAGTAAATTTCATTTTTTATTTTTTTTTGGTAGTCCGTTTGAGAAAGGATCGATATATTCAAGAGATAAATTAGGTGTTATTTTATTGTTATAGTTATTAAGTTATTGTAGTATACAGAAGTAAAAGACGAAAAAACAACAGATCGAAGGTAATTTTTGTAGAGGATACTGAAATATAAATACGAAAGAATTATGAAAAAATTAAGTGTAAGTGATTTTATTTTTTATTTTTTTAGAAAAATATTGTCGATTTATTCTTATATTAAACGCCAAGTTTTTAATTGAATTCTTAAGCTCTATCCCTAAGCTTGACTAGAGTATCCAGAACTGCATCGCCCATTGCCCACGCTAAAAATATTTTTGTGCATTGTTATGTAAAAAAAACGTGACTTGAATTACTTTTTAAATCAAATACAAAAAAAAATATATATACAGTATATTTGACATTGGCGTCTCAGGAGTCTGGATATTCTAAGTATTCTAAGTATTCTAAGCCAATAAACATACTTAAAAAATGTCAACCCACTGACTGTGCCAATCTAAAGTACCTTTTTTGATATCTCAAAAACAAATTTTAATCATGTCATCAAAAACAACACTTTTTTGAATGCCGGAAATTTTAATAACCCTGCTAGAAGTTCAAGCGGCTGAGAAACTTTTGATATTTACAATAATCCCTTTCCTTAATTGATTATATTGCTTCGGCCCATTCGGGAAAATTTTAAATTCATCGCATTAACAAAAACGGCATGCATAAATTTTATTTGTTTGTTGTTCTGCATTCCTTTTTTCCTTAATAATAAATTAATTCAAATTTCACACAAACGAAAGTATTGACCATTGCCTAAAAATAAAACTTGAACTCCATTTACCTAAATTATGACTTATATATTACTCTTGATATTGCATATCTGCATTAAGGGTAATGCCTTTTTGAATTATATTAACGAATATCATAATAATGACTTCAACAATAACCCCTGAATCTTTTTTTTTTTACAATCCTTTCATAATCCTTTCATAATTGGGAGATATTATCACAAATAGAATTTTTGTGAAACTCGTATATAGAATGTTTCGATATACGTGTAATCTTTAATTATATTCATGCATTAAAATAACGGTAAAAGCAAACACGATATATATGATTTAAAATATTAATATTTTATATATTTTATGGATAATGCATCCAATAATTATATATTACAAATGTAAAAATCGCAGGATGAAATGAAAAAATCATTGGAAATTAAATTATTGTTCATTAAAAAAAAAATAATAAATAAATACAAGAAATAAATACATAACAAACGAACAGTAATTTTTTTTTTTAATTTTTTGATATTATTTGAAAAACTTCATAATCTTCAACAAAAAAATCGGTCACGCTAAAATTCTTTTCATAATAATGATTACAATTACAATCAGAACTATTAGTTTGATTGCAATTTGAAGATATAAATAAATCAGGATATCCGAAAGTAGGACCATAGGAAGAATTTTGAAATATCGCACTAACAGAACAATCAGGAAGGATACGACTTATCTTTGATGTAGAATTATCAAAGTAAAATAAGAAACTTTTGTTAGTCGCTGTATATCCATTAGGAAGCATCCATCCGACAGGATTATAACCACCAACTATTTTATCGGAATCCTTAATTTTCACTATAACTACACAAGCACCTTTATTGTCACATTTTCTGTGGAAATCACCTGCATTAAAACCATCTTCAGTTGCACGATAAAGCAAGTTCCAACTGAAATAATTTTTCGCTGCTTTTTGTTGACTTAATTGTTGACTTAATTGGTTAGAGGTATCATTACTTATCCAGCCCTCAATTAGGGAAACATGACGAGTTGATATAATTGTAGAATATTTTTTATTTGCACGAGGAGGAAGAATGATAGACTTTGGACGATAATTAGACGCCATGAAAAAATGTATTATATCATTCTTCAAAGATTTAGGTAAGATTTTCTTGAAAGGGTATACGGAATTTGTAATATCATCACCAGACATTTGGAAAAATCTAATCAAAGGAATAATATCTGTTAATGTTTCTTGTAAAGTCATGAAATCCTTTTTCGACATCTCATCCAACTCTTTATCTTTTAAAGAAGGTGATTGGGCAATTCCCCATTGAAGAATAGAATCCCAAAGTTCAACTTCTTTTATATCAAGGTTATCCATTTTAAGAACAAAAATCAGGATATCCTCTTTTAAAGAAGTAAAATCATTTGATCCAAATAAAAGTTTAGGATTATTACAAAGTATTTCTAAATAATAATTCTTAAGTTTTGTCAGGCTATCATAATGAAAAAGCATATGAAGAACTTTGACTGAATTCTTTGTTGTCCAAATTTCATCATTTTTGAGAAGATATTCTTGAATGTAAATCATGATTTCATCGAGCAATAGTTCATCTGAAGCAATGAAAAATTCTAATATTTCAGATAATTCTTTATTCTCCAAGTTAATCGCACCAGTATAAATATAGCTAATAATTAAAAAATAAAAATAAAAATTATACGAGCGTATAACATCATAAGGCAAACAATCAAAAAAATAAATAAATAAATAAACGAAATCAACATAAAAATAACATACTTTAACACAAGTTTAAATATTTTTGAAGAAATATTTGGTTTTTTAAAGGTAATCAAGCCATTTTCTTGTTTTGTAGCCCATTTGTCAGATAAAGCCGAACGAAAATAAGGAGACCTTGTAGCAAGAATGATAGAGTGTACATGGAATTCCACTACATGAGGGTGTTCACCTACTTGAATAATAACATCATGATTAAAAGAAGATTCCAATAATTCACCAAAGTCTCGGGAAAGGCGAGAGAATAAATTGGTAGTCATCCTGTTTGAAAGTGATGATGAAGAACCTGCAGATTTTTTATAATACATAAAAAACGTGGCACGAAACACAACCTTTTTATTGGTGCGTAATTATAAAATATATAAGTACAATACGTACATACATTCAGAAATTGTTTGTATATATTTGGAAGTTTTGTTTTGCCATTTACTGATTTATCGAAAATGAGGACGGTTTAATTTGCACGTGATACGAAATTATTAAAGCAGAACCAATCATTAATTAGTTATCATTGTGACAAAAATATCGTACGTATTATAAATTCGATCGAAAAAGGCAATATATATACGTACGTACGTATAACATTGATTATACTACTTATATAGTTATTAAGGAACATTTTAAGGAATTAACTAGACTGATCTTATAGCCTTGGTCAAATCAAACCAAATTACCAGACACTATCAGCATGACGATAATGGACTTATCTGGAGATTACAATGACTTGCTTGGCAAATAATTTATTATTCGGAAATAACGATATTTAAATTAGATTAAAATGGTTTATATTTAGCAAGAAAATCTTATTAAATTACCGGATATATTTATTTCCATGACTACAGAACTAATGAAATAATTTCCATCGATGTAATGTTTGATGTCCACTTTTTAACTTGTTCAGAGCTATGGTCTATAACTGTTCTCAACAATTATCTATGGAAAAATGGATGATCTGATAAAAAAATTTCTCATTATGAGTAATAGAAAACCAAGCCCTTAATTTTTTACTATTCAGATTTTTATCCATATATTCGTAATCCGTTATCCAAGTATCCGATCTGAATTTATCCGGATATCGTTTACTATTTATATCGAATAATTGATTCGAATATTTATCGATATCAATAGTAAACGGATATCCGGATAAATTCAGATATGGATAAATGGATAACGGATTGGAACTCTATTCAGATTTTAAATTACTGTATCATAATAGATATATGAGACGAACAGTTTTTATAATCACGCCTATACTAGTTTGTCATAATAAAATTAGTTAATACACTTTATTAAATTGGTGCTCATTATATTTGAGCAACAAAAGAGAAGAAATTCTGATCACTATATTAAGATCACAGGGTATTAATCATTTTAGAGTTCCAGTCCACTAGGTGTTTATTCGGATAATTATCAGATATCCGTTTTCTGTTATCTGAAGTAACCGATCTGAATTTATCCGGATATCTGTTTACTATTGATATGATCCAAATATCCGGATATCTGATCCGTTTCATTAAGGCTGTTTTCATGACACCTGTAAAAAATTAGCCGAATGATTTAATACAGTAGATCAATAAAAATTGGTACGTATGTACGCACGTACAAATTTTATTGAATCTATTATGCCGAAATAATCAATTAACTGGATCGGTCAAAAATCATTCGGCTAATTTTTTACAGATGTCCCAGGTAGAGGTTGGAACCGGTTTTAATAATTCGGGTTTATCACGTGAATTTTGTGATATTTTAGAATTTATTAAATTTTA
>CAJVPZ010000880.1:0-16528 GCA_910592135.1 Racocetra fulgida | reverse complement strand
AGAAATCTTTAGGTTTAGAATTATTTTTCTATCTGTAATAAAGTTTCTACTATGGCATTATATAAATAAAAAAAAAAAAAAAATAAGTAAAAAGGTAAATAGAAAATTTTTTTGATAAATAATACAAATATTTAATTACAATATTTGATTACTTATGATATAATTATTAACTAAAACAATTACAATATATGTATTTCAAATAATATTGATCTTTAATCAATAAAATTGAGTATTTGAGTATTTGTGATATTTACTAAAAATTTTTACTTGTCATTTTCAACTAATTTTGTAAACCATGATAATATATAAATATTTATACTTTTGCAAAAATTTTTAAACCAAGTCAAAACATATTCATGAAATTAAATTCTCTAAAATAATTTCTGAATTTGTAAAAATAGCTCAAAAAAACCAACCTTCAAAGTAAATAAACAACATAATACATACCATCCTTACAAACTTTTGCCAATTACTTCCATGATTAATTTATATATAAGTAATACATCTGTTTCTAATATTGCTTACAGTTCTTCTGCTCCACCTACTGTCGGTTCTCTTGCTCTACCTATCATCAATTCTTCTGTTTTACCTACTGTTGATTCTTCTGCTCTACCTATCATTAAACCTTCACCTTCTAAATTTTCATCTTCAACTATTAAACCTTTATATTTTATTATTGCATCATCCTCTGATTCTATTACAAAATCTGATTTAGTAAGTGATACTAAATATTGAGAATATTAGTGATATTGAAAATATTAATGATAAGAAATTTTGGCCTAATTATACAATAAAATTATTGCTTGCATATCTTTCAGATCATCTGAAAGATTATCAATTTAAAAAAAATAATTTTATATTAAAACAGCTCTTTATCTCAGAAAGAGGAAAATCAGATTACAAGTTGCAACCAAAATTAGATAGTTAATTAAGAAATACATGAAAGAAAATGCTAATAAAATGGGCAAAAGTGCATCAAAATAAGAATTTTTTATAAAAATGAATGAAATATTTGGAAACTGAGAAAATATAAATCTAAAATATTTAATTGATAGTACAGAAAAGGCAATTTGTATTTATTATTATTTACTTGTCATATATATTAATATATATATACATATATATATATATATAGTGCAGAAAATTTAAAAACCTCAATTTCTATATTAAGGTGATGCATAAACTAGTAGCTTATTGAAAAATTATTAATCTTAATAAAGTGATGGGTATAGAAATAATATGTAAAAATAATATACACTTAATTGAAGATGTTTTATACATATGGCTGAAACTTAAAATAAGCTGTTACTTAATTTAACTCTAATGTGCTAATCATTTTTTGTTCTATATAAAGTGATTAAGGTTTTTAGATCTCTTGCACTATACGTATATATATACATAAATATCTCAAAGTTCTTAATTTTTTTTTTATCAATTCTGTATTAATTTTTAATAGGTTTTCAAAAACATCAAACAACCAGAAAAGATCATTTATTGAAAAGAAGAAACATAGTAAGTTAAGATAATGAAATTTACATTCAATCAATGATCACAATTAATAAAAGTAAAAAGTTTTTTGCACAAACAAAACTATTACAATATGATTTAGAAAGTGAAAAATTCAAATATCAAAAAAATATTGAATTGAAAAATATAAAGTTAGAAAAATTTAAATTAAAATTAGAGCATAAAATGAAAGTTGAATTAAGTATAAAGAGTTGAAGTTAAAATATAAGTATAATATAGAATTAAAAGAAAATTTAATATAAATATATATATGTAACTTTACTAGAATATTTTTTGTTAGTTTAGTTTATTTTCACTTAATGTTTTTTGGGTTTTTAGTTAAAATTTTTAAAAGTTTAGTTAATTTGATAACTTTAATTAAACTTAGTTATTTCAACTATTATCATAATACATAGATATAACTGTATAAATAGTTATACAAACTTGATATGTACCTATTTTTGTTTTAATATATAATTTATAGCATTATAACTAGATACAATTTCTAAACTGTAATAAATAAAAGTTTAATCTATCAAATAAATAATTGTTGCAGCTAAAACTTGAATTTTTATTGTGTTTTTTTAAGCTATTGAACAAGAGCTTTAAGTAAATAAAAAATTTATTCAGCATTTTTGGTATTTGTGACTTGATTTTAAATGGGTCTGACAATAATTCTGGATTATAGATATGTATTACAAGTTATCGATACTGGTTTTGATTCTTTATTTGTGACAAGATTATTTTAATTATTAGTAATTGTATGAACCTAGTTATCTGAATGTAAGACGCTTGAAAAAGCTAGATTTTCTCTTTGTTCATGATAGTTATTTTCAGATGGCAGATTAACAGAACGTGCTGTCTAAGAACAATTAGAGTTATTACTCTCAAGCTTTTTAATATTAATAGGAAAATTTTCATCATTAGAAAATTTTTCATCATTAGAAAATTTTTCGTCATTTATTTAATTAATAGTTAAATTAGATTTTAGGGTTAGTTTTAATAATAAAAGTTCCTGATTTCAAGTCTCAGCTATTTCAAGCTTCAGCCACAACAATAATTTTCATGATAAGAATCTTTTATTTATATAATTATTAAATTTTGAATATAAAAAGTGAATAAAATAATAAGTATTTATAAAATTAATAAGTTTAATAGCTTATTTTAAATACTTAAATTAACAAATATTCTTTATATCACATACTAGATTAGTGTTATTAAGTAAAAATTAGAGGTTTTGCCACAAACGAAAGCCAAAAAAAATTAAAATAGCACAACTTTGGTGCAGTCACGTTTATATGATAAGCCATCAATAATGCATAATAATGTTTAATACTTAATACTACAGTAGTCGCAAAAAAGATCTAGAAAAATAATATACAAAAAAGTTTTCTGTATTTAAAAATGATTAAATTATTCTTTAATTTAGTTCTATAAATTATAACGATAAGATTATCAAAATACTGTATATATTATTACACTGGTAGATAATCTATTACCAGATCTTTTTTTAAATATTATCAATTATACTATTCTAACAAATCAATATTCAAAATAAATTAACAAGAAATAAATTAACAAGAACATGTTTCGATTGTTGATCAATGAGTTATATATGAAAGTTTCAGGTTTGTATTAGACCTAAAGGTTTACAAATTTAGCATGAACACCATATACAAATAATTTTTTTAAAGTTATATATAATTAGATCTACTATAAAAATATAATCCTGAGTTTGTTCTAAGAATGTTTTTCTTGTTTTTCTTGTTTTATACTGATAGTAATTGCTAATATAAAGATAAATTGGTCTATTAATATTTTTATTTTTGCCTGCTTTTTATCAATTGTATTTTGGGAAGAAATGCAGGTTTTAAAATTTTATCATTAATATACTAATTTTAAGTTTAACTCAACATAGTTTTATAATGCCTTATTATCTAAGTAATTTAAAAGTCAATTAAAGAACTTAAAATCATCTGAACAAGCAAAATGTTTTTTTAAGAAAGCCTTAGAAATTAAAAACTTTGGCTATATAAAAATTCAGTTTATTAATTTAGATTAACAAAAAAAATCAAAATTTCAATTACTATTTAATGCAAAACAAAAAATTATATAGCTTTATATTAGTTGAGTCCAAATGAAGACATATATTTAAAGAAACTTTTTATAGAATATGTATTTAAGAAGGTTGAGAGATCTATTTATATTCATAATTTTTGTAATTGGAACCAAACTATACATAAATGCTCAATTATAAATTTATTATTCAGATTATATATATAACTTTGCTAGTAAAATCACTATTACATTATAGTGAATTATAACATATAAGAGTTTTTCAAACTTAATGTATTAAATTATATAAATAAATAGAGTCAAATACTAAATATTTATACAAATTAAAAAATTTATTTAATATGCAAATTAATAATTCAAAATATAAAAATAGTTATATAAAAAAGTAATTAAAATAAGTTAATTTTTAAATTAATAATTTAATAGTAATATAATATAAATTAAGAATATAATTATAACTCTTTCTGACAATTACTTGGTCAACAACAATCTACTGAACTACAGTTAGCAATATAGAAAAGCAACATAGTAGATACAACAATATTCCTAGTTTTGTGTTAAGCAAACTTGTTGTCAATGAAGTCTACAATATGTGAAATACCAAAGAGTAAACATATAAGAATATTAGGTGGATTTGTATTTTGGGTCAAGTTTTCCTTTCTTTAACAGTCTCTCTAGCACATTCAGCATTCAAACTAGAAGGTTTATTCTAGAAACAAGTAGAGCAAGAGTCTCTGGACAGGAATATCAAGTAGATACTAGGAAACTGGACTATATAACTGTAAAACTTACAAGAAGAACTTTATATATTTTCGTTGACCCTTCACTTTTTTTTTAGAAAAAATTTTGTAAAAAAGTAGACGATTTAGTTTACTCCCTCTAAAAGATCAACATATTGTTTATTTACCAAATTGGTTGGCATTGTTTACTTTTTTCCTGTCACAACAAACATGTGAATACTTATAAAATATGAACATATAGATTATATGCTTTGGAAGTAGTAATCTAAACAAACAATACTTCAAGACCAATAATGCAAACCTCTAACCTCTTTAAGTACTGATAAAAGGAATCAATTTTTCGATTTGCTCTTGTAAACTATTTCTTTAATAAGGTGCTGATGTCAAAGAAGCTGTTTTTTCCCTTTAGGGTTTTTTGCTTAAATATATTAATTAGATGAATTAGAGTAAAGACTAGTTTAGATAGTATATAATTTTACAAAGCCTGATATAGGCTTATAATTGTGACTATCCGGTGTAAGTAAAAAATCTCATATTTTTTTTTTGTTTTTTTTTTACTTCTTTCTTTTCTTGTTTGTATTTTTTATCATATCCTTCTATACCTCAGTGTTTTTTTTTTATATAGTTTTTCTTTTTCTTTCACTTCTCTATAAGAAGATATTATCAGATTAGTGGTATCCTATTATAGGATAGTGGGTTGGACAAGCTCTCTGGCTAGGGTATTACCTTTTTGTTTTTATCTCACCAGTGTGGCAGATTACTAATGAGCACTTGTTAGAGCAGCTGTGGGATGTTAAAATATTAGTTTTAATGTCATAGCAATAAACTTGTAATCTCCCACAAAATTGAAACTTTATTAAATATTAATTATTAGCGCGATTTTGTCTAAGTGAAAAAAAAAGTAATATAATATAAATATAATAAAATATAAATCTAATTATATATACTAAATAAAACTATTAATATCTTTAAAAAATATATATTAAAAAGTTATTAAAAAAATAAGATTAAAAAAAATAATTATAAAAATAAACATCAAAAAATTTGAAATATATAATTTTTTAAGAATAATTTAAAATAATTTCTAATAGATTTTGTTGTTAGATTTTAGCATATTTCTCTTTCTATTGTTCTATTTATTTCATCTTCATCTATTATTTAATCAACTAAATCATTATCTTCATTTAGTTCTAATTCTATTACATTATTATTTAAATTATTTTTTTCTAAATATCATTATGTTTTTTAACAAAATTATGTAAAGTTATTGCTATATTAATAAGATCAGTTGCTTTTTTTGTATTTTTTACTCTTATTTCTTCTAAAAAAGGAAATTAAACTTTTAAATAACCAAAAGCCTGTTCTACAACAACTCTTATTTTGCTATATGCTATATTATAATGTTTTTGTTTTTGTGCTTGCAAACCTTGTAGATCTTTAAATAGTGTTATAATCTATAGCAATAAAGGATATGCAGAATTAGCTATTAAATAATCTTCTTCTATGAAATAATTTTTATAATTTTTAAAAATAAATTTTGCTAACCATAATCATAATGATTATCACTAGTATATGTAATTAATCAATAAATTTGCAGAATCAGGTGTAATATGCAAATTAGTTTGTATAACAAAAATAAAAATTTTTTTCAAAAAATGCCAATATCTTAAAAATTTGTCTATGAAACTACCTTCAATATTCTAGCAAAAAAATTCTTTTCTAAATTTGCATATATCTAACATCTTGTTAAAATCTCAGATCTTGCACTAACTCTAAAGTAGAGGAAATGAATTTTTATTTTGTTTTATTGTTATTAACTAATTACATACTAATAATAATCACCATAGTTATAGTTAGTTAAATTCTTTTAAAAATATCTGAATTTAAAAAACTTTTGCATTATGAACTAATATAGGCTATCCAATTTCATATAAAATAAAATAACCTTGATTATCTACAACTTCTTGCAAATGAATACTATATTTTTGTTTATATAAAAGATATACATCCTTATTATTTTTGTTTGGAGCTTTATATAAAGAAATATATGATCTATCAATTGCTTCAATAATCATTAGAAATTTTTAGATTTGATTAAATCTAGTATTAACTTCTTTTCTTTAATTTTCAGAAAGCCAAACTATATATTATAAATATTCTGTTTAAAAATTTTAATACTATCATTTCACAAAATCTAAATAATATTAAAATTGTTCAAAGAGAAGATTTTGTACCTAATTGATTTAATGCAACAGCAAGTTGTATTTCAATACTAGTTTAAAAATGATTTGAGTTAGAATAAAAACTTGAATGATATTAAATTTTTTTAACAAGAATCCAAAAGATTTTCTTATTTATTTTAAGTGTTTTTCTAAATTTAGAATTATTATAATTAAATAAACAATTTTAAACTCAATTTTTAGATTTAGGAACCTTATTATAAATAGTTTCAGTATTGGCTTCTCTATTTAATAAAGTTTGATCTTCTAAATCTAAATCTATTTCATTATCACTTGAATCAGTTTTTTTTTAATAGACAAATTGTAAGTCATCTAAACAAAATATTTTTTTTTTATATAAATTTTATTATAAGTGCAAATATGAAGTGCATCTATCTAAAACTTTTTTTCTTACTAAGTAAATTACTCTTGGGCTTGTAACAAAAGTTGTAGAGCTCATCAAGTAGCATCTAATAATAGTAAAAATGTTAAAATTAGCTTAGTAGTTTTTGAGAAATCTTTAAAAAAAATCAATTTTTTTTAAAGAAATTTTATATGTGAAAAAGAAGTTTTTTAAAGATTTCTCAAGAACTACTAAGCTAATTTTAATGTTTTTACTACTATTAGATGCCTCTTAATAAGCTCTACAACTTTTTTTTTTTTTTTTTAAATGTTAAGGTGACTACTCACAAGTCTGGCATGGTTTATTAAACTTTAGTTTCAATACAAGCATAGTCACATGGACAGTGCCTGATCTTGTTACATTAACGAGAGTACATTCTAGCTATATCTGCGCCTTTTGAGCGCCTATTTAAGTAGTCCGCCTATCCTAGATCTACACTAGATGCCGTACCTGTAACCTGACTATGAGGTTACCTATTGAAACTCTCTGATCAACTTCATGCCATCGGATATCTTCCCTAAAGAGGAACCTGCTACTAAGGCCTGCTAAGTCTTTAAAGCAGACACACACTTTTATATAGGGAAGTCCTTTGACCTTGTGGTAAACCTACTAGAGCGATCCATGTTCCACACATATATCATCTAGTTTTTTTGGTAACTTACGCCTAGGCTGAGACCAAGTACTTGCGAGCCGAAGCCGCTACCATTACCTACTCCTTGCCCTTGCAAAGTTCGCTCAAACCCCAGTACACACTTAACAACCCATACTTCTGGTTTCTCAGACTAAGCCCTACTTCCGGTTTCCCAAACTAAGCTCTACTTTTGGTTCACCAAACTTCCAATCCAGATAGTCCAGAAGGGCTGTGACCTGCTCCTGGTACCCATGATTGGGTCCTTTTCCTCCGGTTACTCAGCCAGTAGCCTGGTTGGTGGAGTGCCTTGCCAAACACTTCGGTCCTGTCTAGCTCCCCCTTTTTCTGCCGTTCGGTTCCCCCTTTTTTTGCTGTCTGGTTCCCTCTTTTCAGATTATTAGGTAATACCGTCAAAGATCTGTGCTACCTCTCTGTTCAGGTCTTCCCAAGCAGGCTTCTGTATCTCGTCAATCTGCTGGATTTACTCGGCAGCTTTATTGCTGTGCAACTCATGTGTTACACTTATCGTTCCACTGCCTCCCAGTACAAGCTGGTGTGACCCCGTTACAGGTTCTATAACCCAATAGGATACAGTCGTCCAAATGCATTTTCCGTAAATTCGAATTTCGTCGCCAGTGGGATTCGAACTCTGGTCCTGCTGCTTGGGAGTGCGACAACTTCACCACTTCACTAAGTCGCTACACCCTAGCTCTACAACTTTTATTATAAGCCCAAGAGTGATTTACTTAGTAAAAAAGTTTAGATAGGTGCACTCCACATTCACACTTATATTAAAATTTATATATAAAAAAAAAATTTTTTGTTTAGATAACTCGTAATTTGCCTATTAATTGATAATCCACCTATAAACTGGAAAATAGGCAAAATGAAACATCTGCTATCTAAAACTTTTTTTCTTACTAAGTTAAGAATATATGCTTACTAATTGAAAGTTGTAGAGCTCGTCAAGTTGCATTTAATGATAGTTAGATCATCCAAATCAGCCTAGTGAATGGTGAGATATTGTCAGAATACGATTTGCTGACTATATAAAAATTTGTGACAGAAATTACATATAAAAAGCATCATTAGTAAAATATGGCGTGCTCCCATTTAAAACTTTTTTTCTTACTAAGTTAACGATACATGCCCATTAATTGAAAGTTGTAAAGCTCATCAAGACATATTTAATGGTGGTTAGAACATCCAAATCGGCCTAGTGGATGATGAGATATTGTTTAAAAATGATTAGCTGACTATATAAAATCTCTATATAAACAATATTTGTTTATATTGTTATATTAGCAAATTTATTAGTCAAATTTATTTAGATTATATTATATTTTATTAGGCAATTTTTATTAGTCAAATTTTATTAACAATTTTTATTATATATTTATTATATATTTTCTTAAATTTTATTATATTATTTATATTATTATTATATATTTTATAGTATTATTAGTTTATTTATATAGTTTATCTCTTAAACCATATAGCGTACAAATTTGTACGCTAAAATTTTCAATCAATAATTACACAAGATTTTATTAAGTTTATGCCCCCCTATTCCTAAGCTAAATTTGAAATATACCATATATAGATTGCCCCATAGTTCACGCATCTTCTACTTTTATATATCACGAATGCATTGCAAATCCGAAACTGTGTGCTTGGGTAACTTGATAATCATCTAACATCTTCGCTTGCATAAAATTATGGTTTAAATAAATTATTAGCGCAAGAAACAACATTCGTATTAGAGTCAATATGAAATAAACTATCGTATAGTAAACAAATACACCTATCGTACAATGAACAAATACAAATAATTATTTGTGAACTTGAAAAAAAACAATAGCGTATTTGTGTTGAATCAAAGTGTAAATTTTTTTTTTTTTTAAAAAAAAAAAAAAAAAAGAATAAAGGAAAAAAAAACTTAAATTACGTCTTCTACAAATGAGGACAAGTGTATTGGCTTCGAATTCTGCCGCTCCCTGAAAATTTTGAAACCCCTGAAGACATAGAATCAAATGTAGACAGTGAAGATGAATACGAACCTATTTTGACCTTTCACCAGCATTCTCTGAACAATTTGAATTCAGAAGATGATAAAGATTACGATAATGAAGAAACCATAAAACCAGCCACTAAAAATACCCGCAAAGGAAAACGAAAACTAACAAAAGCTTCGCAACAAGAGCTGCCGCCCCCACCATCTAATTTTAAGATGTTTGTTCATTCAAAACCTCTACATCAAGCATCCGTCTGGTTGCCAGTACACCTTGAAGTTGGAGCTCTAAAGCCAATCGATTTTTTTTTTCTCTTTTTTCCCATTGATATTTCAGACACAATAGTTTTCAACATGAATTTGTATGCAGTAACCAAAGGTGCTAGGGTTACTGGTAGGGAATGGCAGAATCTTACCTTTAGAGAATTAATAATCTGAATTGCACTGGTAATTTACTAAGGACTTTTTAAGGCCCCCGCCCTTGAACAATATTAGAATAATGATCCAAATTTTCTTCTTCACCATATTTCAAAGCAAATGACATCAATACGCTTTGAACAAATTAAAAGGTTTTTGCACATATCTTCCTCCGCAACAACCATTAATAATTATTTTGATAAATTAGAGCCGTTGCTCTTCCATGTTCGAGACGTTTCAAAACGCCTTTATGTTCCAAATTCCAATGTTTTAGTGGATGAAATGGTAATTCGATTCTCTGGCAGAAGCATTCACACTGTTTGCATAAAAAATAAACTAACCTCTGAAGGATTCAAGATCTTATCGCTTTGTGAAGGGAGGTATACGTACACATTTTTGCCGATGTCGTGTGTTTCGCTAAGTGATGTAAAAAATATAATTGGTCTTAGTCAATTTGGGTGCCTGGTTTTCCATCTTGTTGAGCAACTTCCATACCAGCAAGTTTCATTTAATATATACATGGATAATTATTTTTCTGGTTAGCATCTTCGACAAATCGGCATTAGTGCCTGTGGAACCATTTGAAAAAATTGTTTGGATTTCCAAAGGAATTGAAAGTGGATAAAAATATCAAATATAACTGGGATACTTGTTCTGGGGTTGTAACTAATAGAGTAATGGCTTTTTTTTAGCAGGACAATGGGCCCGTTACGATGCTATCGACGATTCACGATCTTGTTGGCAAAGAATGGGAAGTAATTAGAGAAAGGCGATGACCCAGAGAAACAAGCACCAATGCAGCTAAGGTCAGTTCATACTTTTTTTCAAAACTATTGGCTTTATTTTTGTTGCTTTTTCTTTGTGATGCTGCCAGAATCTTCTTATTGTCTTGTCTTACTGCCAGGATCAATTCAATAATGACTATTATGTAATTTTGCGAACATGCATGTCCACGAAATTACATAATAGTCTCGAATAAAAGGTTAAACGAACAGTATTTAAAGTATGCTGTTAGGACGTTTGCATATCAATTTGTGGTCTACTTCCAATTTATTCTGTTAATATCACTAGAGCAAAAAAAGTGAACCAAATACGTGATTGGGTTCTTTTAGTAAATCGGGTATTAATTTTAATTTTTTTTTTTCTTTCTTTGATAATATGTTCAATCCAAATGAATTCATTAACATCACTGACTAAGGTGCATATGGTGTTTGGCTCAGACTCAAAAAAAAAATTGAAAATCTCCAAGATAATTGATGATTACAACCATAACATAAACAGTGTGGACGTGGCCGACTAGCTACGATCGTATTATAGCACACAAAAAAAGACTCGAAGAAATTGGATGCCACTTTTTTTTTGGCTCCTAGATACTGCTATTATCAATTCATATCGTATTGCCAGAACCCTAGGATCTATACAAGAACACAAGGAATTTCGCTGTGAACTTGTTTGGGATCTTGTTAACTTCACTAATAATGGTGAGGTTCGACTTAGAAACAATACAAAAAAAAAAAAAAAAATCAAAAAAAACAAAACAGCTTAAAATTACAAAAAATTTTGAGCTTTCGGATCTGCGTCTATCACCTGGGAACCACTTAGTTGAGTGGAGAGTAAATCGAGAAGTGTGTCGCTAGTGTTCTTGGCTAGCAAAAAAAAAAAAATAGAAATGAGTCGTAAATCACCGAACCATAGTAATTTTTGGTGCATTGAGTGTAATGTACCTCTTTGTTGCAATATGGGCTGGAATTGTTTTTTACAATTCCACACTAATAATTAAAAAAAAAATTAAATAATAAATAAGGCTTTTGTAGCCTCCTTTGTGCGATCATTTTATATATTTTATATATACGTTACATAATTATTGCATTGTATCGTATCGAGGTATTAAATTATGTTAACATTTATGTAACGTTTATATAATGATTCATGACAGTATCCCGATATGGTTAATAAATTAATTGACTCACAACCCACGACCCCCATCCATTCTATGATTTGTGAAGCCTATAAATATTTGGTAATATCATACTTTTTGAAATAAGTAGGCTTCTAACCGAATTAGCAAAAGCGATCACTAAAAGTTTTACTAATTTATGTATTTTACAGCTATGTCATGAATTTGAATTTGTTTTTTTAAGTCACACAGCATATGCCACATTGCAATTTATGGTGCGCATTATGTAATCCGAGTTCTTGGAAATTATTCTTGCCGGTTTAAATAAATATTATATAAAAAAAAAAATTTTTTTAAACTTGCTTGCTTTTAACTATTTTTAGCATACAAATTTGTACGCTAAAATTTACGGTTTAAGGGATAACATATTTTATTTATTTTAGTCGCTCAAATGATAGTTTATTATTAACTTTATTAGGATAGTTTTCACAGAATTCCATTTAAAACAATAGTTATTTAATTATTTAATTTATTAGTTCGTTTAATGTAAATAGAACCCAGACCAAGTTATCCGAACACAAATGGTGCTCCAGGACAGCCTAGAACAATGTAACAACAACATTAAGGATAAACAAAGCCAAACAAACCTAAATAGCAAAAGAGCTCTTGCTATATCAAAAGGTGCCCATCCTATATTAAAAGGTGTCTATCCTATATTAAAAAATGCCTATCCTATATTAAAAGGTACTTTTGCCATAGTAAAAGATGTCCAATCTCTAATTTTAATCATTCTAAGATGCCCATTCACTATCTGGAAGTGCCTATCCACTATCTAAAGGTGCCTATGCTATAGTAGAAAGTGCTCTTCCATTAATAAAAGGTGTTCTTCCTTAATTAATTACTATGTTCTATAGTAAATTAATATACCAGAAAAAGATATATAAACCCAAGGCAAGAGGACAGTTGATCTTCATATTTTGATCACTATTATCTTGTTATTATATACTTTGATCTTGGAAATAGGTCCTATTTTTATTTTTTTTGTATTAGGAATAAGTCCTATTTTTAGTATTTTTATATTATTTTTGTTAGGAATAAGTTCCTTTTCTGTGATATTTATTTAGAATTATTATATTTTTTCTTGAGTTATTTATATTTTTTTTATCTGTATTATTCTTTTGATTATTATCTGAGTTAATAAATCTATCTTTTGTCTATAAACTTTGTTAGTTATAATCTTTATTTTGTGAGTGTTGCTATAGCAATAAGTCGACAATATTTTATCTTATCTATAAACTGTTTCTTTTATAAATTATATAAATACATTTCTTAACTACTCGTATACTTAGTCAAGTAAAGTAACTTGTTAACCAAAGGTCTAACTTGTTACATTACAGTTTTGGCAATGATAACAGAACCTCAAACTTTTTGTGTTATTGTGATTTCCAATTTCTCTTTTTTTTTAAAAACTCTCTTTATTTTGTTGCTTATTATCTATATGAAACAACTTTTATTTTCTTTCTTCTTTTCTTTTTATTTTCTTTTAAATTTTTATTAAATTAGTTTTCTTTTTCTTGTTAAAAATAAATTTATATATTGTTTGGAACTTAAGGCCACATATAGCTTATAACGGTCTGATTATTAAATACTATCTCCTCTGGTTGTATTTTAGGATACATCTAAGTTTTAGTGGGTAATAATCCTAGTATAGGGCAAATTATTTTAATTATACCCGATCAGCACACAAAGGGCAATAAGTGTCATCCCATCTTTAGCTTATTGCTGTACCTTATAGTGCCTAGAAGGCTATTAAATTAAGTTTCATTAAATACCTATTATCTATTTTACTTAAAAATTCTTTTAAAAATCTGTCATAAAAGTTAATCTTTACTAGGTTGACAGTATCCTAGTACCCTTTCTATTATCTTTTATCTTAGTATAGCCAATGTCTAGAAATTTTCTTAAAGCTTCCTATAAATATTGTGAAATTAATTTCTTATTCGAATATTGTAATAATACATACCCAACTGACCAAAAAGCAGGAGAAATCTATAACAAAATCAGAACTATTATTCAATTATTACAAACTGGTTCTTCTTTAACTACTGAGGAAACAAAAATTTTATACCTTTACACCAAGCATTGTAGTTTTACTTGGGCTAACGGATATAATCCTAAACCAAAACAACTCTGAGACAAAGGTTATCAAATCGAACCTAACTTTGCTGAGCCTACTCCTCCTACTACTTATTATTTAGAGTTTCCAAATCCTGACAATCTTACAGAAACTATCTACAACTTACCACCTCAACCTCAACTAAACCCTTTCTATTATACTTACTATCCAAAGCACGATCTAAATAATTTAAAACTATATGAGGAAGAATTAAATAATCAAACTTCAACTAAGGACAGATTAAACGATCTATTTAAATTTCGTCAAAATAAAGGCTTTTCTGTCTGGCTTTAAACAACTGTGAATGAATAGTCAAGCATACTAATGTCTAATTAAAGCATACAAATTTCTACACGAATCCTAAGTTTATATTTCTCAAGAAAAATATAAGGAAAGACCTAATAAAAGTTGTCTAGCTTGTCATTCTGCAATTCAAGATTTATCTGAATTTTTTATAAAATTTTGTAATTGGTATAGACCGATTTTTATTCTATTACTTCTAATTTTGTTGAATATTTTCAAAGAGCCACATTCACTCTTGATGGATATACAAGAAACACCTATATTAGATTAATTCCAACTTCTGTTCGATATTACAACAATACCCCTAATAAAGAATTGATCAAATTTATACTGAACTTTTAGCAAAATTTGAGACTACTAATTTTACAGTAAATTTACCTGAAATATAATCTGAAGAAGACTCTGAATCAGGATTTGAGTTAGATAATAACAACCGATCTTTAAATTCAACTGAAAAACGAGAACAAGAATTCGAACAATATCAACGAAATATAGAACAAAGTCTTGGTCAAATAAGTATAATTTTTTAACAATTTTCAAATATGAGTTGACAACTAACATCTAGTGATAGCCGTTTCGTGAATAATAGTTCTTAAGGTCAAGAGTATGATCAAATGACTACATTAAACATTAGAGATAATGCATCTGTAAATGAAACTAAACAAATTTGTATTGCGAACTATAGTTATGATAGAAATGATAATAATGATAATAATGATGATGAAAAACAAGAAGCAGAAAATGATCCATCTCTACAAGAATTGATTCAAACTTTTCTAACTGGATTAACTCAAACATTAAATCAAGCACTTCCTACTAGTCTTACTTAACCTAAAGAACAAAGAATTGTTGAGATACCAATATTTAAAGGTAGTGATGATGATTCTATTATTTGAATTAAAGCTTTTGAAAGAGCATGTGATGCTAATAATATCAGTAATATTAGAAAACTAGCTATCGTACCTAATTTTTTAAAAAGTACTGCTCTTACCTGATATAATCAAAATAGAACAAGGTTTGTTTATTGGAGTAACGATACTACCCCAGATACCAGAAATCTATCTTTCAAGATATTATTCGAAAGACAATTCAGAAACCAACATAGAGTAAGCCAATGGTTTTATTCTCTCCACTCAAGAAAACAAAAATTAAGAGAACCTGTTAAAGAATACAATGCAGCTTTAGAAGAGCTATAAAGAAAAGTTGATCCAACAAATACATAGCCAAATACTGATAAAATGAGGCAATTTATTGATGGACTTTGACAAGAGTTTCATATCTCTATAGAATCAACTATGCCAGTTAATCTAGATGAAGCCATTAATAGAGCTAAAGCTCTTGAAAATGCCTTTTCAAAAGGAGAAACCTTATCTGCTTATTTACTACTACTATCTAGCCTTTAGTCTCAATATTTAAACCAATATAGTGCTACTCTACAACCTTTGGTCAAAAGCATAATAAATAAAAAATTATTTGCTGCTACACAACAAATGCTTGATCAATTATTTTTAAAACAAAATCAAGCTTCATCAAATAATAATCATAATAATAATCAAAGTAGTAACAACAACTGCAATAATAATAATCAAAATAACAACCGAAACAATAGAAATAATCAACAAAACAACAATAATAATTGGCAACAAAATAATAACAGACTTAGAAACAATAATAACAACAATAATACTTGTTACTGTTGTCAACGTCCTAGACATTTTGCATTTGAATATCGAGCCCCTATCTGTAATAATTGTAATAGAGTTGGTTATACAGCAAGAAATTGTCAAATGAACCAAAACTAGAGGAATAACAATAATAATAATTATCAACAAAATAGAAATTTCAACAATAATTATTAAAACCAAAGTAACAACAGACCTCCCAACTACAATAATAATAATAATTTCAGACCACCTAATAACAATCAACAAATGAATCCTCTAAACAACAACAATAATAATAATTAACAGCCTGGTAATAATACTGACGATCAAAGGCAAAATTTCTTAAATTATTATGAAAATCATATCAATACCCAGAATAATAATGATAATAATTTTGTTAATCAAAGGATGAACTTTTTAAACTAGAAAAGACATCTCCTGAGGGTGAGCATGTCGGTAATTCAAAACCCTCACCAATAGAACAA
>CAJVPZ010000879.1:0-16528 GCA_910592135.1 Racocetra fulgida | reverse complement strand
ATAAAAATTTACTAATAAAATATAATAATATAAATTTAACTAATAAAATATCTACTAATAAAATTGATTATATTACACTATCCTATTAGATGCCCAGAGACGGTTTGCCTCACTGAATAAGGCATTTTACCCACATCGGAGGGTTGCACCAAGCTAGCCTGTGAAGCTATACCAAAATGGCTTTGTTTTATTTATAATAAAATTTTTAATAGCTTCAAACCAAGTACTCTCTTTTTTCTTTGCTTCTTCTTCTTTACTTTCATCACTTTCTTTCTTTTTAACCTTTCTCTTGGTTTGATCTTGGCTATTTTCTCCTACTAGAATCGATTCATTCTCTTTAATGCTGAGGTTTGGTTTTTCTGAAATAAGACTTTTTCTTTTCTTTTCTTTAGGGCCTATTCTTTTTTTCTTTTCCTAGTCATTTATGTACATACATCTTGGTTTCCAAATATTTTCATAAAAGTAATTCCATGCTGAGTTGATTGTTGTATCTAAATAGCTTCTAAGTTCTTTTAGGCTTCCCACCATTTCGAGAATTCTTTTCGTGACCTCTTTTTTAATCAAACCTTTAAATACACCAGCTCTAGATTAGACCTTTTCTTCCTTTGATAAGCTCTACAGAGTCTTTCTCAATTGAGCTTTGTCAAGGTGACTGCAGGTTTCTTCTGATAAAGCTGTTCAGACCAGATTTGAAGCTAGTTGCTCTGCAGGTCGTCAAATGTTCTTGGTCTTCTCTTCATCTTTTTCACAAATTATATATATTGAGCTATCATATAGTTCTGGTTTTCTGACTGATAACTTTTTCAGTAATGGTAGTTTCTCATGCAGGCATTCGACTAACACGTCTAAATGCTTATTTTTCCTTGAACTTGTACATCGTATATCACTCTGATTTCTAATCTTTTTTTATAAAATAGACAATAACGGGTTTGTACACTGTTTTCAGATTCTATTTTTCTTACTGTCAAGGAGGATTTCCAATCTACTCCTGTCTTGAGGTCAAGTATTAATTATAAAAAATCTCTTGTAGGGTCTTCTACTATTGTCTTTTCTCAGCACAAAGTAACGTTTGATTCCTGAGGGGGTTTTTCTATAATTTTATCACTATTTTCTATTCTAGATCCTAACTTAGCTAATTTATCTGCTTTACTGTTCCAACTATTATTGCTATAACCTTTAACCTTTTCTAATTTTAGCTGTAATTCATTTATTTCTATTATATCTAAAATGTATTTTACCAGATCATAATTTCCTTCCTTAAACCATTTTCTTGCTAAACTATTTTGCTTCTTCCCTTCAATCTTAGTTATAGCTACTGCACTATCTGTACAAATTTTGATTTTCCTTTTACTAGGTACGATAAGCAAAACATACCAGATTCTGAGTAGTTTTGCTTTTGTTGAAGATAGCCAATTTCTTGCTTCAAAAAACTCTTCATCTATTGCTTCTTTCTCTTCTTCATTTACTAGCACCCAACTTGCTCTCATTCTGTCTGCTTTGGATTAAGATTGTCTCTGCCATTTCTTAAAGATCTATTGGTATAGAATTTAAACTGTATCAGGGAGCATTCTTGTAATTTTTTGTTTTTCTCTAGTAAAAAACTTTGTATTTCTTGACTAATTTGCTGTTTCTTGATAATTTCTGCATCCAGATCATATATTCTAATTTCTTGAAACACACTTTCACCTCTTGGTATCTTCAGTTTGGAAAGAATTTGCATCAACTGTATCATTTTTAGATTAATTTTTAAAGCTTTTTCTTTTTGTTTACAACAAATTTTGTTATGGAGTCTTGTATCTTCTCTTTACTCAAACGGCTTTTACAAGAATTCTCCTCTTTTTCTTAGTTAAGTTTGCAACCTTTACATCTTTTCATAATTGTGCTTTTTGTACTTGAGTCTGAAATTGGTTTTCAATGTTCTGCAATCCATCTCTTCTTTGTTTTACCTACAATTTTTCTAACTGATATAGTTTTATTTTTTGTCAGTTCTGATGCTTTTACCAGCACCCATTCTTTCTTTTTTCTATCTGCTTCTAGAGGATCTGCAGAGATTTGAAGCGACCAGAAGCTAGATCCTTCTATTCTGTATTCTGGCATTACAGTCCTATTTTCATGACTTTCGATCACTACATCCTCAATTAAACAAAACCACTTTGCACTTTTATTTCTACATGGAAGATGCTTAAGTATTTTGAGTTGCTGCCAAGTTATTATCTGATCTCCTTTATGTGTTAATAGTTGCTTGAGAGATATAATATTAAGCTTTCTAAGCATTGTTGCTACTTGCGGCGTAAACTTTTTTCCAAAAATAATTGCTATTCTGAATTTTTTGTTGTTATCTATAAGCTCTGTTTTTTAAATTTAAATATAATGTTTAATTCCTTGACCTTCAGCATTGTTAGACAAGCTAGATTATTCTTCCAGAGACGAATACAAATATCTGGTAGTCTATCGAACTACCTGTTTTTGGCTGCTCCCAAAAACTGTAACCCTTGACTTATTCTTAATAATGTTAATATTTCTTCAGGTCCTGCTGAGTTTAGTCGCAAATGTAGGTTGGAGACTTGCTTGATTAGCAGCTGATTCCATAAAGCATTGTAGCTTCCAATGCTTCTGTGAAGGATTGTACTATTGTTTGTTGTTCTTGCTAACTCTATTTTCTGCTTTGCTAGCATTAGTATTAGTGTTTGAAGATTATCTATTGTCTTCTTCATGAATTTTGACACTTGTAACATGTAGCACAATTTAGGGACTATATATATGTTATTAACATATACAGCTTGTGCTACTGTGAGTTTCTTCAGATTTAGCATCCGTGCTGTTGATCATATGACCTCTTTTGCTCTTGCCTTAACGAGAGCTTCACCTAAATTGTTGTTAAGCCATACTTCTAGAAATCTTGTAATTTTGTTCTTCCTTCTTCTACTATCCATTCATTACCAAAGAAGATCTTTCTATTTTCTCTTTTTTCCCTTGAGTTAACTACAATCAATTTAGACTTCTTTCTATTTATTTGAATGTCATTTAATTTAAAGAATTCTTCTGCAATCTGTGTTATCTCTTTCATCTGTTCTTTGCTTTCTGCAATCCATGTTGTGTCATCAGCATATGCAACTACCCTACTTCCATCTTCTTTCTATCGTGTAGTTCATGTCATAGTTATATGGAATCTGCTAAGATACTGTATACCCTAAATCTGGGTCCTCATTAATTCTGAACAGAAGTAGATCATAAAAAATTCTCCATACTAGCAGTGAAATCACTTCTCTTTACTCGATATCATCATTTATTTCAAAGTATTGTGTTGTTCCTAACTCTGTAATAATCTTTGATTATCTATTCTTAAATAGATTAAGAATAAACCTAATTGTAATTTAAGGAATCTTAAGCCTTCTCATTGCTAATTCTAACAATTTAAGTGATACTGAATCGAAAGCCTTTTTCATATCTTGTAAGACTAGCCACAGTTCTTTTTTATTGTCTTTTGCATCCTCCATTATTGCATTTATGATTTGCACTAGCTCTTCTGTCGAGTTTCCAGTCAAGCCTGCAAAATTTGGACCTTTCAGAATGTTTCTTTCTGCTAATACTTGTGATAGTCTCGTAGTTACTATTTTTGTAACATACTTTCTGAAAGTCTCTAGCAATGCAATTGGTCTGACGTTATTTAGATTATAGTGCCAGTCTGTATCCTTAGGGATTAGATATATTTGTATTTTAAAGGAACTTTGCCTGATTGAATACAACTTTCTGCAAACAAGCAAAAAATCTTTTGCGCATAGGCACTTGCTACTTTAATTAACGTATAAGTGATTCCTGAGACACCTGGGGCTGTATTTTTCTTCAGGTCTCTTAACATGTCCTACCATTCTTCTTCTGTAATATTCTGATCTAAATTATTATATCACTCTTCTTGTATTTCTTCTTTGGTCTATAAATAATCTCCAATTTTTCTCTCAAAGATTCTGGTCAAAGTGACGTGATCTGAACTGCTTTTGAAAATGTTCTCATGTTTTGTTCAAAACCTCACTTGGATTTATTACAAGTTCTCTTTGGTTTTTCTTTTCTTTTAAGAGCTTGTTAATTTGGATTTTCTTAAATAGCCTCTCCAATAAACTTGCAAGCATTCTGCCTTGCTTCCCATCTATCATCTGATGTCTCTTTTCAATGTTTTCTTCTATTTTCTTCCTCTGTTGAGATTCAATTTTCCCTGTTTTTCTTGCATATAGTATTTTCCACCAGCCTTTCAAAATCTTCAACTAGTTCGTAAAACTAACAGTTGAAGGATGTATTAATGCTTATCTTGTGTTGCTGGTTTGTATACTCTAATTTCACAATTAAGTCATCAATGTAGTTATAGATAAGATCTAGTTTGATACTTTTTCTTCCTATGCTTATCCATCTTCCTAGTTGCATTATAGTATATAATAGCCTTGATTCTTTTGTCTTTCTTCTTCTGTTCTGTACAGTATTACAAATTTTCTTCTTTAGTAGATTACACCTTGCTGTAGCGAGAATACTACTACTTATATCATCCCAAAGCTTATCTAACTCAGACGCTCTTTTTTCATAATGATATTCTTCCTTTAAAAGATTTTGTATATTTGTATTTTTACTAAGCAAACTGTCCATTTGCCTTCTGTAATCTTTCCAGTTTTCTTTTGTCACCTTTTCGCAAAGAAAAACTGTTTTTGTGTATCCTTTTCTTCTACATTCTGCTGCACTTTGGTTTGCAGTTAGATGGTTTATATCGATTCTTGCTATCACTGCTACATGGTCACTATTTGTATAAATATCCATTTCTTGTATTTCTGTATCAAAAAGTCCATAAGAAAGCTCATCTGATACCCAAATCTGATCGATTCTTGTACTTGTCTCTCTGTTTGACTATGTGAATTTTCTGGCTCTTGGATACATTGTTCTAAAAGTATCATGAAACTCTTGTCTCTGCAGTTAGTTTAAAAAAGTGTCTCTTTTTAGTTTTTTCCTCTCAGTATTTAGTGTTCTATCTAGCTCTGGGTTACTATATTATTAAAATCTCCTATAATTATCAATTGCGCTCTAATAGATCTATTAATGAATTTTTTTACAATTGCTTTATGAGCCTTTTTCTTTTCTTATTCATTAATTGGTGGAATGTAAAGCATTATTACTATAATCTCTAGTTGTTTAAGTATTAAACTTACTGTATAGAGATTACGTATTTGCTTATTCTGTTTACTTTTTTTATATACTTTTTTCATTGTTCATTTACTAATAAACCAACTCCAGAGCCTTTCTTCTTGTTATGATCTGCATTTACCCAAAAGCTTCTGTATTTAGATTGAGCTTTCGATAGCCATTTTCCTTCAATTCTAGAAATGTTTGTTTCTGCAATACCTAGAATATCTATTTTGTTGTCCGATGCCTATTCAAGAGCAAATTCTAGTTTGTGGGCATTACTTTTAATACTATTAATATTATGTATTATAATGTTAAGTTCTTTGGTTTGATTAGTATGTCTTCTGGTCGTAATATACGTGGTATTTCTATTTTCCTCTAGATTTAATTCTCCTCTATATATAACTTTCTTTCTTTTTCTGCTAAATGTGATGTCTAGTGAGCAAAGGATAATATTCTTTTGTTAGATGTTCTTTTGCAGAACTGTTTGCAGAAAAGGTTTAGATCCTTCGCCGTTTATCTTTAATTCAACTAGTGTCTCTAAATTTAGAAGCACAGAGTGGCCTTTGGCTGCTCACTGAGTTTTTCTAGATATCGCATGATCTCCTGCAACATTATATGATGTTCATCAATTCTTGCTGCTAGACTTCTTTCTTCTGCAAAAGTTCGTAGCTTGAGCTTCTTGATTCTCTTCTTTTGGTAGAGTTTTTTCCTTTCCTTCTCCAGTTACTTTCATCTTCTCGACTACTATTCTTTCTATCAGATGTTTGTTTCTTTTTGTCTATTGAGAAGGATCTTTTGCTGTATTTTTTTCCTCTCGAAGATATCTCCTTCTCCTCATCAGATATATATTTTCTTTCTCTTGAACTGTTGTTATATCTTTTTTCCTTTTCTGAGCTACTCACCTTTTCTGTATTTCTTTCTTGTTTACTTTGTACCCAATGAAGTTGTAAGTTATTATATCTTACTGACTTATTCTGTGCTTCTCTCATTTCTTTCTCTGAAGCAAAAGTTACTTTCGCTATCTGCTTCATAAATCCACTTCTCCTTTTAGGAATATAAACCGCTTTAGCTTTCCTATCTTTTAGGTGTTTAAGGAGGAGAGTTTCTGAAAAGCCTTCTGTAATTTCAGATAATTTCGCTACAAATTAGTGTCTTTGATCTCTTTCTTTGTGATCTTCTTTTCCTTTTGATACCCTAGCCAGTCTTCCATTACCTATTGGAAGAGCCCAGAGTATATCTTTATCTTCAATCTTAGTAGTAAATTCTAATACTGAGAATGCTCTGCCATTTCTTTACTTAATATACATATCTTCTATCTCTTTTAATTTTTTACATATATATTTGATTTCTTGTGTCTTTATATCTACTAGTAGATCCCAAACTGTAATGCAATCTATATTTACACATCTTTCGTGGTTGTATTTTTTCCCTGTCATTTGGTCCTTTTTTCCATGAAGATTTTCATTGTTGCTAAGATTTCTTTTTTCTTGGTCTAGTGTTTTCCTTCCAAGGTTTTTATTTCTTTCGTAAAAGTACTGTCTTTCCTTTTCCTTTTTGTCTTGTTTTTCCTAGTTTGCTTTGGTACCTTTCTTTTCTTCTAGAATTAAAATCAACCAATTGCTTTCTTTTCTCTTAATTCTGTCAATTGCTGAGCTTCTCCTGAAGTCACAGTCAAAGACTACTTCAACTCAGAGGTTTCCGTTTTTAATTTTTCTTTAACTCTTTTAATGTGTTTATTTTTACCAAGAATTCTTTTGACATATCTAGCCCTTTCCTCTGCTGAGCTTCTTGTGAGACCATATACTGGCACATTAGCCAAAAATAATTGTTCTTCTTCACATAATTTGTTCTCTGGTGACCAGATACTTTGCTTTAAAGTAGCTGTGAAGACTTGTAGACTATTTTTCTTGGTTTGGATATCATTTGGTCGAGATTCGATGGCCTTTGTTTCTTTTTGATACTGTAAGATTGTGTCTTTTAGAATGCTTTTGATCAGGGCTTCTTTGTCTTTTTTTATTCTCTTTTCTCCTGCTGTTGTGTTCTCTCTTTCGTTTTCTCATTTTAAGTTTTTCATAGGTTTATTATTCTAGTTGTTCATTTGGAGTTGTGAAGAAGCTTTTTGTAATACTACTTGTGATTCTTCTATTAGGTAACAATCTAACAATGTTTGTTGTTCAATCTTGATATTTAAGTCTTCAATTTTGATATTTAAATCTTGCATTTGTTCGACAACCTGGTTTATATCTTTATCTGTTTTAGCTTCTTCTTCAGAAGAGCTTTTTTTTTTTAGTCCTAATGACTGTAGTTTCTCTACTAGACCCTCCTTCTCAATTCTTTCTATTTTACTTTCTTCCTTTTTAATCTCTTCTTTACTTATATTTGTAATATATTCTATTGATAATAAGTTCGTTCTTGCTATTCTAGCTTCAACTGCCCATTGTTGAATTGTGTCTTCTGATAAAAAATTCTCTGCTTTTCTAAGTACATCTCAGATTTGCCTATATAAGATCATTTCGTATACTATAACTTTATTTGGATCTTGAATTATGAGATCCTAAGCAAGAGCATCTATTTCGTCTAGTTCGTATAGGTTAGATATACAAAGAATTTTTACTAAATCACTGCTATTTAGATATCTGAATACTTTTTCAGATGCCTCATATATGAGTTCAAGGAGACCATCTACTCCTGATAATCTTTCGTTAGATTTTATCAGTTTCTAGAACTTTCTGTATATTTGTATCTATTCTGCTCAATTTACACATCAAAATTCCCTTTATTTACTTTGTCTATTTTGTTATACTATTATGTATTTCTAAAAAAGACGCATTGTTTGTTTGTTTGTTTTGTTGTTAAAAATCTTAGTCACATATTGTTCTTGTTTGAATTTTTGGAAGTAAGAGCAGTTGCCCAATTTTTTGAAAAAATTTTAAAAATCTTTCGCAAAAGTCTTTCTCTTCTTATCAGTTTGGTGCTTCATCCAATATTGTTCTAAGTAAATTATAGCTTCCCAACTTGCTGAACCTTTTTTCTTAATCTTCTAAAAGTTGTTGATTAGGGTTTTTCTTGAATAAAGCTTGAATATTTGTTTTGTTGAATTTTGGAGTTGAGGATTAGTGAAAAGAGTTTTTGATTAATAAATAAAGTTTTAAATATCTATATATTAACTTAAATTATTATTATTTTTTTTTAATATTAAAGTAATCTCTTGATCATGTTCTTTTTATTCAATTATATGTTAACTTTTACAATATACTATATATGTCTGAAAATAAACTACTATTTTTGGCTAAAAAGTTATACAAAAATTTTGTAAATAGCTTATTATTGGATAAAATTGTTTTTTTGCTAATTACAAAAAATTTTATTAAGTAAATCGATCATACTTATTAAGTAAAAGAATCAAAATATATATATTTTGAAAATTTCATATAAATCAGATAACTTTTTATTAATTGACTTGTGATTTTTACATTTAATTAATATAAATTTTAAAGAAATTTTAAAGAAATTTTTAAAAATTTATCGAATATAATATGCAAAAATATATTAATAAAAAGTTATCTAATTTAGATGGAACTTTTAAAATATATGTATTTTGATCTCTTGAATATACATGCCACCAAAATAGGTTTTCAAAAAACCACTATTTTGTCTCCATTAGAGCAATTTGAAATTTTTTATATGGAATAGCAAATTTAATTTAGGTAGTTATATTCTTTATAATTTCGTCTCTTTAAAAAAAGTGTCAAAAAATTTCATTTTTTAAGTAAAATAGGTCAAAAACAATTTCGTCTTCAAATTTTAATTTCGTACTCTAAAACCTAAAATAATTTCATAGGCATGTATACTTTTGAACAACTTTTACTTAATAAGCTATATCAATTTACTTAGTAAAATTTTGACTTTGCTATAGAGTAGCTACTGATGATCATTAAATAGCTTATTTTCAGATATAAGATGTTTTTATATTTTTTTTCAAAAAAAGAAGATAGCTTATTATTGAAAGTAGCTTATTTTTGATAATATACAGTAGTATACACTATATATATACATATTTGAAGAATACAATTTGTCTTATTTAAATAGTCTATGTATAAATAATATATTATAAGTTCTATATCTATAATCTAACTAGAAGGTTATCTATTTAAATCCTTTGCATCTATATATATTATTTAGATAGTTTATAGAATAGGTAGGCAATATAAAAAATAAGCTTCACTAATGATTAATAATCATTAATTTTTTAATATTGGAGTTGCAGAGTTGGCGGAGTTTGCTCACCTATTCTATAAAACATCTCATTATTTTTCTAACTAAGCAAGAATACTAGAGGACTCTAAACAATCTATATTACTGACCGAAAAGGTAAAATTCGACCACAAATTAGCCAGAAATTGGCCAAAAATCAACTATAAATTGGTAGTTGATTAGTAAATTTTAGTCGAATTCAGATTGATTCGGCCAAAATGATCAACCTAAATTTGACCAAAATTTACTAATCAACTACCAATTTATAGTCAATTTTTGGCCAATTTCTGGCTGATTTGTGGTCGAATTTCACCTTTTCGACCAGTGTATAGAGGTAAGAGTTTTAAAAAATAGAAAGATTTGCACAAAAATGATCAAAAATAAGCATATGTTTTATTTAAAATCTAGTTAATCTAGATTTTAATAACTTATATTAAATCCAAGAATAAATACTTGTGGTTTTTTGCCTCTGCTATTATTATCTACTTTTGCTATTATAAAGTTTACAAAACTCTAATATATACTTTACAAACTATTAACTATACTTTTAATATGTATAATAGTGTTCAGATAATATATTTGTTAAACACAACTTTCTCTTATAATCACTTAGACACAAAAACAAACAGAAGCAAAATTGACAAAAACTCAACAAAAGCTATAGAAAACATTGCAAGTAGCTCTAACAAAACAGAAAAAGCAACAAAATTAACAGTTAGTAAGCTTAAGAAGAAGCAAAAAGAAACTTGTATGAAGCAAGCTATCTAAGAAAACTGAAATTTTGCAAAGAAATTTTTTAAAAAAAAAGAATATTTGTTTGATCCTAAACGAGATTATTAATAGTTACACAGATATATAAACAAATAAATACGTTGAGAATAGGCCAAAAATAAACAAAGATGCATATAAAAAACAAAACGATAACAACAAAGTCATGTATAAAGAATGAATAGAATTATCAACAAAATTTTCTAGAAAATTAGATTAGATTATCAGTCAACATAAGCAAAGATAGATTATTAACAAAATTAATAGATATCACAGCATAGCAAAGATGATCCTTTATGACTTTATAGAGAGCAGATGTGCAGCAGCATCAAAATACATGATGGATACACAACTAGAAAAACTCACTAAAGAAATTTCAGTTAGTGCATCAAATAATATAGAAAATATGAGTGCCGCCAAGGGAAAACCTGTAATCGGGCTTTCAATATTCAGTTTGTTTTCTGTATGCTATCTAGAAATAGTCTATCATCGGCTTTCAATTATATTTTAACAAAATATAATTTAAAGCCTGATGATAGATTTTCCCTAGACGGTACACAGAAAACAAACTAAACATTAAAAGCCTGATTACAGGTTTTCTCTTGGTGGCACTCATATAGCAAGAAGCTTAATAATAAAAGACATAAACAAGATTACAAACTCAGAATTAATTGTATACGAAAGATTCTGTACAGCATTAAACGAAGCTAAATGTAGAAGAATAGAAGAAGGCTAAATAAAAAAGTGGGCAATTAAGACCAGATGGGTAAGCTAAAACCCAAAGTCAATTGAATATATGGCCGAAATAAGCAAAGAAGAAATTGAAAGAAGAATTAACAAAATAGAAGGAATTACAAAAATAAAAGAAGAAGAAAATATGCAAATAGAAGAATTGAAAAAAAGAAGGCAAAAAGAAGAACCTGAAAAAAGGTAGAATCGAAAGAAAGAAATGCAGAAGAACCATTACAACAAATCGAAAGTGAGAGGAAGGGAGACAAACAAACAAAAATTATAGTAATTTCAGACTCAGATGCGAGTTCATATAACTGGCTTAAAGAAAAAGGAATTGAAGTGAAAAAAGTTAAAAAAAACAAAGAAGCACTAATAAAAAGCATCACAAGAGATGAAATTAAAAACATTAGAAAAGAAATACAAGAAATAGAGGAAAAAGACCAACAAGACTTGTTAACAGAAATAGCATATGACCCAATAGAATACAGCATTTGGTCACTAAACAACAGAACATGCGAAGGTAATAAATTGTTCTTTGCAAAAGCACACATCTACAAAGTTTTAGTTAATACATCTAAAGAAAGAGTTGCAAACTTAGAAAGAATCTTAAGCAGAGACAAACATATGAAATCAATACAAGAAGTATTCAAAAATGGAAATAGTTGGATAGAAGTAGAGTTTGATTGTGAATACAGCAAAACGAATGCAATTAAGAAAATTGAGAAGAAAGAAGGAGACTAGCTTCGGCTCATTCCAGATTTAGACAATGAGGAACAGAAACCTGTCTGAAGAAACAAAGAGAATAATTATAAAAAAGAGAGAAGCAGGTAACAAGAAGAAGAATCACAAGCTTCCAAGAAAAGAGACCCTTACGAAGAAACCAAAAGAAAAGAAAGACAACACGAAGAAAACAGAACAGAATATACCAAATATATTACTATTTGGGATTTATCAGAATCAATTAGCACAAAAGAAGTTCAGTATATGTACAAAAAATTTGGTAGACTAGAAGACATCAAGATTAAAAAAACAGAATTCAAAACGGTAGTAGAGGTAGAGCTAGGCTTTAACATAAAGGATTACAAGCTGCTCTGAGTTCTACCATTAGAAAATAGAAGATTAATGCAGGTTTCTAAAGGTAAAGAAAATAGAGAAGAAATAAGTAGCCACTTTAGCATACTATAAAACTAGAAGGCATCCCAGAAGGAGCTTCAGAAACATTACTATTAGGCTGCATTAAAGAAAGAGAAGCAAAAGCAGTATATATTCCAAGAAAAAGAAATAGCCAAATGAAGCAAACACAATCATCACTTTTGAAAATGAAATAGATTTGAAAAAAGTAACTAGTAAGCCAGTCAGGTATAACAACTGGCTACTAAACTGGAAGCAGGAGTACAGATATAATAACTACTCACAAAGCCCAGAAAGAGATACATGGAAAAAAAGATCCTAACAACCGAAAGCAGCCTATACAAAGAAAAATTAAGAGAAGCATCGTATGACAAGAAGGAAGAAAATGCAGAAAAGCAAGCGAGAGATAATTCAAATATAAGAGAAAAACACAAAGATAATAAACAAAGTCGAAGCCAAGACAACTGAAAAGTTGATTCAAGTATTATAAACAGAATTGATAAACATCAAATGATACTCAAAGAAATATTAAGAATATTAGACAGTATGAGCAATGAGCAAGTGGTGCCTGCTCAATGCTTCTAGAAGGTGCCTTAGTTGAATTTTAGAAAACTGATCAGAAGACTGGCCCCTTTCACAAAAGCTTTCAGAATATACACAACAAAGAAAAGAAAAAGTCTTCGATCAGCAAACAGATACATATGAAAGAAAGGAGAAAAAAAATACAACAAACGAAAACAAGATCCAAAACTTTAATGTACTAAAAATTGGATTTCACAATATTAACAGCATCAAAACATGCAAAAACAAAGTAGAATCAACTATAGATTTTATGGAAGATAAGAATATTAATATTTTAGAAATAGCAGAAACAAACCTATCTGAGAAGAAAGGAAGATTCTTAGTCAAAAAGCAAGAGTATTATTCTGCATATTGGTCAGCAGCAGAAGAACAAAAGAAAAAAAGATCAGGAGTCGGCATTCTGATTGACAAACAATGGGAAAAACATGTAACGAAGGTATCCAAAGAGAGCCCATATATCATCGATATAATACTAGACTTTAAAGGAATCATGATCAATATCATAGTAGTATATGTGGCACCAAATAATCAAGAAGTGCACGAACAGATAAAAACTTATATAAAGAAAAGAACAAATATAAGCAACAAGAAGAAGTAATAGAGATTTGTAGTAATGAGAGACTTCAATACAAATCTTGGGCATGTTGCGAGAAACCAAACATCAAGCAAAAAGAAAAATACAAAGAGAAAATTATAAAGGAGATAGAGTTAAAAGGCTTAACAAATATTTAGAAAGAAACAATCCAGAAGATAAAGTAGTAACATGGAATAATTAGAAGTTAAGATCCAGAATAGACACAATATGGGTTGATAAACTCTGGTTAGGAAATGTAATGGAAAAAAGGCAGTAGACATGACACTTATAACAGAAAGTGACTACAAAGCAATAGTACTCAAACTAGAAACAGGAATAGATTTAAGAATAAAAAATCAAGTGAGAATAAGACATTTAGATAAAAAGAAAATAAACATTGATATAGATAAAACAAACAAAGAAGATTGAGAGAATTATGGATCCAGGCTTGAAGAAGAACTAAGAAGAGGTATAAAGAACATCACAGACCAAAATAAAGAAGCTTCAAGAATATGAACAGAAGCAGCAACTTATCGAGGAAGAATACAACGAGAGGAAGAAAACTTTAACATGCTAGATATAGAAGCATGTGTGATATAATTAAGTCATTGATAAGAAAAGCAGCACTCAGTACTTTGCCAAAAAAGAAAAAACTACCAGAACTGAAGTTAGCATTAGAGCATAATAAAGCAGTAAGAAAATTACGGCTAGAAACTCAAACACTTAGTAAATAGTGCAGAAAAATAAAAAAAACAGGGTACACAGGCCTGAGATGAAAAGAAAAAGAGAAATTTAAGAATTACATACTGAAGATCAAGACAAAATGGGATTTACCAGAGCTGGCTGACTTAAGGAACCATAAAAACCTAGAAGTATGGTGAAAAATTATATACAAAAGATAACAAATAGAAAAATGTACAGAAGAAGAAGAAAAGATCTAAGATTTTACTAAGAAAAGATTTGAAATGGTGGTAGAAAATCAGAGGAAAATGATAGATAGCCTGTTAGAGAAGCTACATAGAAGCATAAGACTAGAAAAAGTACTTAGAAGCAAAACGGATGAGGAAGAGGAACAAGAACTAGTGAATAAGCCTAAAGAAGTACTAGAAGAAGTAAGAGAGCATTTCCAAAAGCAGTTCAGAAAAAGAAATATGAAAGCCAAGAAACTACTAAGAGAGTAAAAGGAAAGATACAAACCAGTTAGAAGTATTCAAGAAAATTAGTACAAAGACCTAGCCAATAAGATCACTAGTGAAGACTGGGCAGAAGCATTAAAATAAACTAAGAATTCCTCGGCATCTGGCCCTACAGGAATCTTATATCCACTCATCAAAAATATAAATACTTTTGCAGAAGAACTATTCAGAAAACTAGCAGACAAATGTTTTAAGCTAGGAAAAATATCAAAAAATTAGAAAATTGGGTTGTTGTATCCAATTCCAAAAAGAAAAAATTGGAATTACAACCTCAATAATATCTATCCTATTTTGCTTTTAGAAATGTTCAGAAAAGCAGTAGTACAAGTACTAAACAACAAGCTAGAAAGAAAATTAAAGGAGAAGAAAATCTTAAAAGGAAAAAACTATACTGGCCTACCAAAAGAGAAAACAGCAGGATCTATACAGATATTAAACAGCATAGTAGAAGATGCAAAAGAAAATAAAAAAGAACTCTGGATCTTATTTCAAGATATAAAGAAAGCTTTTAACTCAGTTAGCATAAAAATGCTAAAACTAGCTTTAAAAAGAATTAAAATATCTTAGAAAACTCAGAACTTTATTGTAAACCTATATCAAAACAGAGAAATGGAGGTAATTACAGGACATGGAAACACAGAAAGATTCAGAGCAGGGGATTGCATAAATTAAGGAGAAGTAATTTCTCCCCTAGTGTAGAGGATATTTTATAATCTGCTACTGACACATATACAAGAAAGCAAAGAAACTGGCTACACTATAGAGATAACATGGCCTAAAGATATAAGTAGAAATATAGTGAAGATACAAGATTTGAGAGTGCCAGTACTCATATATGCAGACGATACAGTATACATTGCAAGAAATAAAAAGGAGCTAGACAAAATTACAGATATAGCAAATAAGTTTTTTGAAATCAATGATATAGAAATAAATACGAAGAAGTCAAAGCTGGTGGTGCTCTTTTTAGCAAACCAGGAAATAGCAGAGAACAGAATAAGATTTGAACCAAAGAAAGAACTGATAACCCGAAAGAAACCAGAAGACCTAACAAGATATCTTAGAATTTGAATATCTGAAAAAACAAAACAGAAACATATGTGTGAGATCATTAAAAAAGAAGTACAGATGATGGTAAAGAGGCTAAAAATGAAGAAAATATTCCTAGCATATATGCAGTATATTAATAACAGAGTGCTGATATCAAGAATAGAATACAGAAGTCAGCTCTATATCCTCCCAAGAGAAGTTTGTAACAGACTACAGAGCCTGATCTTTATTCTAATTAAGAACAAGTCAAAAATAATATATACAATGTCAAATGCAGCTATAGCATACTGAAACATAGTGGGAATAAGGACAATTTGGCAGAACCAACTAGCACATCATATCACAGAACTAACTGCTAGGTTAAATAACAAACAAGACATAGGCTGAG
The DNA here is from genome assembly GCA_910592135.1 of Racocetra fulgida. NCBI lineage: Eukaryota > Fungi > Glomeromycota > Glomeromycetes > Diversisporales > Gigasporaceae > Racocetra > Racocetra fulgida. Next base: position 690 of record CAJVPZ010000879.1, on the reverse strand, counting down.
CTATGTGGTTAAGAATTATGCAAGCGCAATTGAATCTTAAAAGCAGTAAATGCATTCTAGATCTTAGTTTGCAGAGGATAGAGCAAATAGACATCAAGAACAATTTATGCTACAAAATAATTAGAGAAGCAAAAAGATTAGAAATCAGCATTAGGTTACCAGAAATGGAAGGAAATTTAGAAATCATAGAAGGTGGAACAGAAATAGCAGGCATATTAGAAAAGAAGTACAGACCAAGCTTCAGACAAGAAAAAATAATGAATATCTTTACACTCAAACAAATACTCAATAGAGAAGGAAACAAACTGCTTATATAGGACCAGACTAAAAAACTCAGAGATTGTAACAGCAAGAAGAAAAAACAAGATGGTTTCAGAAATTAGAAAAAATGGTGCTAAAAAGTGAAAACGACAGAAGGGTATAAATGAAATTCTACAGAGGTCCAGAAAATTACAAATCAATCAAAGCAAGGTTATGTGAGATAAGCAGTAATAAAAGAAGACATGAGTGGATCATCTATAAAGAAGAGAATAGAAATACTGAAGTTGGAAGAATAGTAAAGAAAAAAGAAGACAGAAGGTATGAGATAGAGCATTGGGACAGAAATAGTACATCTAGACCAGAGGAAATATTTCTAGATCCATGCAAAGATTGTACAGAAAGAAACAATGAGGAAGAGCCCAGTATATA
>CAJVPZ010000878.1:0-16533 GCA_910592135.1 Racocetra fulgida | reverse complement strand
ATCTCAATCGTAAACTCTGTTCACGGTGATCATGGTGGTCATCTTAATCGTGAACTCAGTTCACGGTGATCATGGTGATTATCTCAATTGTGAACTCTGTTCAAGGTGGTCATTTCAATTGTGAACTCAGTTTATGGTGATCACTTCAATTGTGAACTTAGTTCACGTTGGTCATCTCAATCATGAACTCAGTTCGCGGTGGTCACAGTGGATCTCAATTGTGAACTCTGTTCACGGTGGTCATCTCAATCGTGAACTCAGTTCACGGTGGTCATCTCAATCGTGAACTCAGTTCATGGTGGTCACGGTGGTTATCTTAATTGTACACCCTGTTCACAGTGATTATCTTAATCCTAAACTCTGTTTACAGTGGTTATCTCAATCGTGAACTCTGTTCACGGTAGTCATCTCAATCGTGAACTCAGTTCACGGTGGTCATAGTGATTATCTCAATCGTGAACTCAGTTCATGGTGGTCATCTCAATCATGAACTCAGTTCATAGTGATTATGGTGGATCTCAATTGTGAACTCTGTTCACGGTGGTCATCTCAATCGTGAACTCAGTTCACGGTGGTCACAGTGGACATCTCAATTGTGAACTCAGTTCACGGTGGTCATAGTGATTATCTCAATTATGAACTCAATTCACAGTGTTCATCTCAATCGTGAACTTAGTTCACAGTAGTCATCTTAATCGTGAACCCTGTTCATGGTGATCATCTCAATCGTGAACTCAGTTCATAGTGGTCATGGTAGATCTCAATCGTGAACTCAGTTCATGGTAGTCATCTTAATCGTGAACTCAATTCACGGTAGTCACAGTGGTTATCTCAATTGTGAACTCTGTTTACGATGGTCATCTCAATCGTGAACCCAGTTCACAAAAGAATCTCAATCATGAACTCAGTTCACGGTGGTCATCTCAATCGTGAACTCAGTTCACGGTGATCATCTCAATCATGAACCCTGTTCACAGTAGTTATCTCAATCGTGAACTCAGTTCACAGTAGTTATCTCAATTGTGAACTCTGTTCATGGTGGTCATCTTAATCGTGAAATCAGTTCACGGTAGTCATCTTAATCGTGAACTCAGTTCATGGTGATCATGGTAATTATGGGTGTTCTCAAACTGCACGCTCAATGCAATTGACAAGTGATCAAGATGACGCTCAAACGCTACGATCAATTCAAATAAAGACTGCGATTGATGCTTGAGCTATCTCCTTCAATCTATTTCTATTATGACTCCAAGAAAAAAAAGGCGATTACCCAGTTACCTAAAAATTAGCACCCAAGACTTTGACGTTTGAAACTTTGCCTCCAACATTCGCCCTATTAACAATTTCACAAATAACTTATTATTGCAACATCAGCCATAGTTGGCTATACAGTCATTATGAAAACAACCATATTCGCCAATGCAACTTTATATAGATTCTTTAACGTTAAATGAAGCAATATCGAAATATAATGAAGCATGAATGTTATTTTAATAAAATATATATACAACATATAAAAAATTGATTTTTTATTCTTTGAATATTAACTTTGAATGTTTTTTATTTGTTATAAGAGTTTTTAGCATAAAGAGTAGGATAATAATTTATTGGTAGTGACGACGGTCTTGTTGAAATAAAAGAGTATTTGAGCTTGAGCAATCTCTTTAATTACTCTATTAATGATAAATTTTAACCAATCAGCACAACTCTATGAAAAAAAATTGGTGGTTGCAGCTCCAGGTTTTTTTGGCCCAAGTGATTATTATGATCAATTTTTTTGACCAATCAAACCATTTGGTAAATGTTTCTACTATTACACAACTAATAATTTATATATGAGATTCTTGTTGAAATAAAAGAGTATTTGAGCTTGAGCAATCTCTTTGATTACTCTATCAATGATAAATTTTAACCAATCAGCACAACTCTATGAAAAAAAATTGGTGGTCGCAGCTTCAGGTTTTTTTGACCCAAGTGATTATTACGATCAATTTTTTCGACCAATCAAACTGTTCGGTAAACGTTTCTACTATTACACAACTAATAATTTATATATGAGATTCTCGAATCGTTTCCACTACTCACTATCAGAAAATTTCTTATAAGTAATGCATAACTTATATATATATATATACATAGTAATATTAAAATATTGTATATTATAATCATAACCCAAATTTTGATTTGTAGTTTAGATAAACTCTAAAATCATGTTTTAGCTCATAGGTATATTGCAAATTTAAGTTAATTTAAAGATAAACAGTATTTGAAATGAAATGTATTCAATTATTGAAAAAGTTCTTGACTAAACTCGAATTACCGGTATATATCTACTACTTCTATTACATTCCTGGTTTGAGCATGACTACGTCATGCAGCTACCCTAATTAACTTTGAACGGCCTTATACAGGCTTTAATAAATTTTTAATTTTATTACGGATTAATTATGCAATCATCCTATAGTCATATGTATATTACTATAGTAGATCAATAAAAATGAGTTTAAGTAGGTCAAAAACAATGTTTTTGCTACTGTGAATAATGTGAATAATGCGAATAATGTGAATACTTGAATATTCGATTACTTTAGCATATTGATCAATAATCAATGCCCGATTTTACATATATACGATGTAATTGTTGACTAAACAATTACATCATATGTATATAAAATCGGGCATCGATCATTGATCAATGCGCTAAAGTAATCAAATATTCAAGTATTTGCATTATTCGCATTATTCACAATGTCAAAAACCACAATAATCTACTTACAACATTTAATATAATATTGGCAGTTTTTATTACATATAGGTAAAGATGTCGTCTTTATAAAAATTGTATTATTAGTCGCTTATAGATATAAATAAATTGGACATTGATTAGATATTTTTTTTTAAAAAAAATGAATACATTAAAAAATTTTTTTTACAAAATTATTATCTGCGAAGCACCAACTGAAGTTTCAGAAGATGTTAATTTGCACGAACGAGATCTTTGCTTTATATGCAAAGATGATATTGACCCAACACTTAAAGAGTCAATAACAATTTTAAATTATAAACACTTTTTTCACAAATCGTGTATAGAATGTTGCACCAATAATCAATGTCCGCTATGCCAAGAAGAGTGTATTGAGTCGACTAAGCTTGGAAATTATTATAGTCAAGAAAGCACGCAAGGAATTTCTACACAGTTGGATAAAGATCTTATAATTGATTCTGAATGCGATGATAATTCGGAAGTTCAAATCTCCCGACAAGCCAGATCTATTGAATCATTATTAAACTCTGAATTTGATACTTCGCCCATTTTCATTACATTCATACCGACATCCACTACTACTGATATCACAACTTCTGCTCCTACACCCACATCCATTATTACCAATATCACAACTTCCACATCTAAACCACAATCCACTACTACCGATATTACGACTTCTGCAGCTATACCCACATCCATTACTACCAATATCACAACTTCCACATCTGAACCACAATCCATTACTACTGATATTACGACTTTTGCAGCATCTATCACTACTACTGATATCACACTTCTATCTATATCGACCATTACGACTTCCACACCTGCACCTATATCGACCAACGCTGCACCTACCACCATTACCGCTACTATATCTTCTGTACCTGCACCAGCCACCACACCTACCACTACTACTGTTACCATGAACACCCAAATAAAATGTTTGATTCAAGAATTAAAGGATTCTGTAATAGGAAACAATAATACTAACAATAATATTATTGATACTAATGAAAATATTAATGATCCAATATTGGTACGACTTTATTATAAAGTTATACGTATGGAGAATAATGAATCTAAAGCGAAAAAAGCGGTAATTAGTAGCTGGTACGACTTTTTACAAGAGTTGGAAAATCAAATTAATGAAAAGTTAAAAGACCGTCGGCTAACTCAAAAAACTGCAACAAGCAAAGTGTATAATGAACTTCTGAAGCGTATTCCTATTACACAGGAAACTTTAAGAAAAAGAGTCGAAAAAACTAACAAAGTTTACAAACTATTCAGGGCAATTGGTGTTGACAAAATAGAAAAAATCAAAACAACAAGTGCAAATGTTATTTCCAACTTCTCCCTAGAACAAATTGATTTAGTTATTAATAGTATAACTAGTAACTAGTTATTAGCTTTATATTCGCTAAATGAATAAAAAATTTTTCTTTGCTTATCATATTTTAAACAAGCTATATATTTTTAAAATATTTTTTCATCAGTCTATATAAAAATCACATATCTAAAATTATAAACCGGTCATTGCCAAATTATACATACAGTAATTCTTTAATAATAAATGAATATGCGTAATTGAACATTATACCTACAAACTGGTAGTTGATGTAATTAATTAAAAAAAAATTAGACCTATTTGGGAAATTGAATCTTCAGACTTTCGTTGGTTTTTCAGATCATCTGATATTATTGTATTGATAAAAAAAAATAGAGAATTTACAAATAAGGGCCCAGAAAGTGAAATAATTACAAATACGGGCTCAAATTAAAAATAATTACATATAAGGGCCTAATTTTTAAAAAATATTACATATAAGGGCTCAAATATATTGATGGCTGAAAAAATGTGATCACAGGATTACTGTGCCACAAAGTACTGAATTATAATGATAGCAAAATGCGATTATAGGATTATCGATTGTTTAATTATAAGCATCTAGAGTTATAATCATTTTCGCTTAAATATTGAATAAAAAAAATAGCGTTAAACTAGCACAATTATTTATAAGGCGAAGAAGTTTCAACAGAGTAGCTCTTTGAGCTGAGACAGTGGTTTGTTATAACAATAAGTAATTTTATACAAAGAAAATGAATTTATTAAATTTAAAAAAAAATTCTTTTCTTACTAATTTACAATCGATAGTTACATTTTTTATGCACGTAATTATAGATGGATGTGAAATTATCTTTCTTAATAAAATATTTTTGTTGAAATTATAGAAATTATTTGATGTAAAAATTAGTAAAATTAGTTTTTAAATATTAAAGATTATATTGAAAATTAATTAAAACTAAATTAAATCAAATAAAATATTTATTTGATATTTAATTTATACAAATATTATGTAGAAATTATTGTTGAATTATTAAAAAATTAAAAAAAAAAAAATTAAAATTGAATTTTACCCCATCTTTACACTTAATAACTACATTTATCGATGCTTACATTTCTTATACTAATAACGATCAAGCTAATAACATCGCAGTTATTTTGGGCCTTTATATGTAATATTTTTTAAAAATTAGTCCCTTATATATAATTATTTTTAATTGGGGAATTTACATATATAAGGGCCCAGAAAGTGAAAATAATTACAAATACGGGCCCAAATTAAAAATAATTACATATAAGGGCCTAATTTTTAAAAAATATTACATATAAGGGCCCAAATCTGAAAAATGTGATCATGAAATTACTGTGCCACTAAGTACTATGACCATTTGAATTATAATGATTGCAAAATTGCAATTATAAGATTATTGATAGTTTTATTATGGGCATTTAAGTTATCTATACACTGATTATTAAATTTAAGGGTAAATGAAGTGCTGGTTATAATCATTTTTGCTTAAATACTGTATAAAAACTAGCATTTAACTAGCACAATTATTTATAAGATGACGAAGTTTCAACAGAGTAGCTCTTTGGAGCTGAACGAACATCTTTCATATTAGTTATGTCATGCCAATTCACAGTGCTTTATTTAATATCATGGCGGTTTGCTATAACAATAAGTAATTTTATACAAAGAAAATTAAATTTATTTAATTTAAAAAAAAAAATCTTTTCTTACTAATTTACAATCGATAGTTACATTTTTTGTGTGCTTTATAACTACATTTATCAATGCTTATATTTCTTATGCTAATAATAATCAAGCTACAGGCTTGAATATAGAGTTGTTGGTGAAACTAATTAGTTTCACCAGAACCATTGGTGCACCAACAGTGCACTGATAGTGCACCGATGGCGTATCGTTAAAGATTAGTTTCATCTATAACTATTGGTACACTAGCTTCATCTGGTGCACCTGGTGCACCGATAGTACACCATTGAAGATTGGTTTCACCAACAACTTTACTTAAATAACATGGGCCCTTATATGTAATATTTTTTGAAAATTAGGCCTTTATATATATAATTATTTTTATTTGGGCCCGTATTTGTAATTATTTTCACTTTCTGAGCCCTTATTTGTAAATTCTTCTAATAATTAAATATTAGAATTAGACGTGAGTTAAGATTAGGTAAATATGTATATCAATATATAAAATTGATATTAAAAATTAGAAGTCTAAATATAGTTTTTGAGCAGTATAAAATATATTTGTAGTTTGATTTAATTAAAAAAATCTATTTCAGTTAAAAAGTTCTGTAGTTACAACTTATATTTTCTAATTATAGCTATCATTGGGGTGGCAAATCAACTAAGTAAATCAAAACTATTTGAGCAAACTATAGAATTTGATATATTACAGATTTTCACATTACACGAATGAAATTAATTTAATTATTGCCATATTACATATCGATATCAATTTAACATTAAATTTAATTACTTTAAAACGATGCAACTTATTGAATACCTGAAGAATTACCTTAAAATTTTCACAAGTAACTTATTAAGTATTGGAGAATAAAGTTACGTGTTGAATTTTCTATTAACATACAAATTTGAACATTTGTCTTATATAATTTAAATTTCATTACTTAAAGTAAAAAATAATTAGAATTTAAACATACAAGTCAAAACTTTAATAAATATTTTGCAATAAATTGAGGTAACTTTTTAGAAATGACTTCTGTGAAGATGCTTGAGAGTACTCTATATTTATAAAATGTAATAAGTAATAATTATTCATTATAAGAATAATTAGTAATAATATGTATGTGTAGATATTGGGGTAAAAAATAAGTAATTATTACTTATATTATTACCTTGCCCATCTCTAATTGAGGCGCTTGAAAGTGACCATGAACTCAGGTTATCAATTGTGAACTCAGTTCTTGGTAGTTATCAATCGTAAACTTAGTTCACAATGGTCATCAATCGTGAACTTAGTTCACAATGGTCATCAATCGTAAACTCAGTTTACAGTATTATTAATCATGAACTCAGTTTACAGTTGTTATCTCAATCATAAACTTAGTTCACAGTAGTTATCAATCATAAACTCAGTTCCTGGTAGTCATCAATCGTGAACTCAGTTCTTGATGATCATCAATCATGAACTTAGTTCATGTTTTTAGTAATTTTGTTTATAATCAATTAATTGATTAATAAACTAGTCAGTTAATTAATTGATTGATTTTTTTTTATAAATAGTTAATTGATAAATTAATTAATCAATTAATTATTGTACAAACTCTTATAATTATAGATTTTTTCATTATTTTATATACATTGTTACATAAGTACAACAATGCTGAATTAAAACTCAGTCAACCATAACTTATAAATTATATTATCATGCAAACTCTTATAATCATAGATTTTTTTTATGGGTTTGAGCCCTATAGCTTAGTAGTTAAGCTGCCAAAACCCACAGACTAGGTCGACGGTTCAAGTTAGGCTGGAGGCAAAAATCTTAGGATTTTTCACTTTTGTAACCCAAAAAAGAAGCTATATTGAATGCGGAGCCCTGTGGCTAAGTCCAAGTACAAGTACGAAACTGAAAAAGGAAATTTCTGAAAGGAGGTCTAATTGTGGAGTGATGGCACTACGTATGGTACCGGCAACGATGTTGTATGCCATAGAAGGTTCTGTTATACAAGATTGCATAGATAAGTCCTCAATTAGGGGTAACCGGGGCAGCACCAACATCCCCAGTGGTTGGAGTACTTGATTGGGAACGTGTTCGACGATAACAAAACTGGAGTAGTGAGAAAAGTGGTAAACACGAGGACGACTTGTGGTAAAGGATTGGTCCATTCGGAATTAGAAGCACCTCTGGCATTCCGTACGATATCAGATCAAGAAAATAGATTACCTAAATAGAGAGAGATCGGCAGGCAACTTGGGGTATGCTTAAAACGCGACAAAGAACGGCAAGGTTGTACTCAACTGGAAGTAGTAATACAAAATGTAACACTAGGAATACCAACATTAGTAAGAACCAAGGGGGTTGAGATACCCTTAATTTGGAAGTGACCCAGTCACGAAAAACTCGGTTGGAAGTTTCGACGCCCAATCCTGTGATACACCAATTCAGAAAGTACCTGTTATCAAAACTTGCATGCATATGACCAACATTGTATGAAACCACAACACTAACATTAGAAGTAACCGTGAGGCTACGATTGCTGGGTAACGGATACCGCACTGAGTACCAAGCTAGAAGTATCCTGTTGTTAATATGAGAAATGTGGTGAATCTATGGATAAGAAATTGATTGACTGGGGTAGTACACAAAATCCAGATTGGATATTAAGGCTCTGGTAGATTTAGGTCACAGATAAAGTAGTCCGAGTCTCGTATTCTGTAATTAGTCAATTAGCAAGTACATGAGTGAGCAACAAGGTTGTATAGTAGTGTATAAACTTATGATTTAATAAAAAATACAAGAGGCATGACCTCACCTTAAAAAAAAAAAAAAAAAAAAATAATCATAGATTTTTTTCTTGTTATTTTTTATATGTTATCTGTTATTATATAAGCACAACAATCCCAAATTAAAACTTAGTTAGCCAACAATAACTCATAAATTATAATTATAATTGCATGATAACTAGTGATGGGACTTTTTAATTTTTAATTTTTAAGTTCAAAATTAAAAATTAATAATAATTTTTAATGATTTAATAATTAAAATTTACTCGATGCATAGAAGGTATCGATAGAATGATATAATCAGCAATAAATCATAAAAATATGTATATTAACAATAGTTCTTCGTATTAAATTTCAAATATGCTTATGAATAATACTAATTTTAAGTACTCAAATAAACTATATACATATTAAATTCTAAATATACTTATAGATAATTCTAGTTTTTAAGTACTCAAATAAACTGAAAAACAAAAGGTATTTAAAAAATCTTTATAATTTAATTAAATTCCTAATTATTTCATTTTCAATAAAGATTTTCTATATATATAAGATATATTAATTATTAAATCATTAAAAAATATTATTAATTTAAGAATTCATTTTTAATTTTTAATCGTTAAAAATTTGTAATTATTAATTAAAAAATCCCATCACTAATAATAACATTGATATTTGGTTATACAATGATTAATATCATGAAATTTGTTTTGTCAGAGCAAATAATTAGCTGAAACATATCATTACATAGTATATGTCAGCCAATTATTTGTTCTGACAAACCAAATTTTATGATATTAATCGTTGCATAACCCAATATCTTATAAATCATAATTGCATAATAACATTAATATTGGATTATGCGATGATATCAATCATTATATGACCAATATCTTATAATTAATTAATTGTTTAATTAACTAATTAGTTAATTAATTGATTAATCACTAATAATTAAGGAATTTCTTGTTTTTTTTTGATCTATAAATTTTAATAATCAATTAATCAATTAATCAAACTAGTAGTAATCATTATAAAATTCAAGCGGTTGTTATAAAAAAACCTCTCTCAAAAAACTGTTTGTTTTAAAAAAAACTTTCGTTTCATCAAACTTTTTGTCTTAAAAAATTTTATATTACCAATTTTCATACTTTCTCTAAACTTTTCTTAGTTTCTAACTCCTTGTCTTCTCCAATCTCTAATTCTATTTTTTCTTATACTCCTAGCTCATCTTCATTTTCTTTTTCTTCTAATTCATCTCCAATTTCTATATCTTCTTTTTTTTTCTAATTCATCTCCAATTTCTATTTCTTCTTTTACCTTTGATTCATTCCTAATTTCAATTTCTTCAACAATCAATTTACCTGAAAATAATCTTAATACTAGCATTACAATTCAAAAATCAAAAAAGTGAGCTCAAGCTCCTATTCGAAAGTTTATTGAAGAAACAGAAAATGGTATTCGAAAATGCAAACTATGCAATAGTAAATGGGGAGCAAAAACATCAATATCAATAATAACTCTTTATTTCAAAAATAAACATCCAACTATTTATAATGAGTTTATAAAAAATTCTGCTTGTCCTTTACCATATACGTTATTTGATAAATATCATGTAGAGTCCTTAAATATAGATTTATTTCGGTGGATTATTACTAGTTAACAACCATTTTCAGTTGTTGAAGAGAATTCTTTCATAAAATTTATTTTTAATCTCGACCCAAGATATAAACTGCCCTGTCGCCAAACACTTTCAGTAAATATTAAAAAACAATATAAACTAGCCAAGTTAAATATTAAAGAAGTATTGAACAATAATAAAAGCAAATTGGCTCTCACGATAGATATATGGACTTCATGTACACAGCAACCTTATCTTGGTATAACTGTTCATTGGGTTGATGATAAATGGGCTATTAAAACACTTCTTCTTGATCTAAATCTATTACATAATTCACATACTGGAGAATACCTTGCAAAAAAAGTTATTGAAAGTCTGGAAGAATTTGAAATAAAAGATAAATTAATTGGATTTACTGCAAACAATGCAACAAATAATAAAACTTGCTATAACTTTCTTCAGAACTTTATTTGTTCAGATTTAATATATATCCATTGTGGTGCTCATATATTAAACCTTGTTGTAAAAGAGGGTCAAAAACATTATAATGAACAAGTTATAAAAGCACGAAAACTTTGTAAAAAAATAAGGAACTCACCATTATTGTTAAAGAAAATAAAAGGAATTTCTATAATGTTAAATCAACCTTTTCTTCAACCTGAAATAGATATTGAAACACGTTGAAATTCTATGTTCTTAATGCTTAAACGACTTGTTAAAATTTAAAATGTTATTAACCATCTTATTAGCCTCTATCCAGATATGCAAGACAATTATTTAAAAACTGATGACTGGATGATAATCAAGGTTAATATAATATTTTTTAAATTAAATTTAATATACATATATATATATACTTTACTTATTTATGCCAGTAATACAAGCTCCTAAAAAAAACATCTAAAACTATATTCAATTATACGTTTTTGACTATTTGATAAAAATTAAAGTAAAAGTTAGTTTCAGGTTAAGGTTAGAATATGTTTTATTGTAAAATTATTTTTCTAATATTTTTATTAATACTATGAGACAGGTTTCGATACTTTTTTCTTCTATTTTTTGCATTTTTTATTTTTTTTATCTGGTTTTGTCCTTTTTAACTAAATTGTGTTGATCAAAAACAAATTTATTGGTTCTGGATCACATAATTGAATATGGCTTTAGATAACTAACTATAAAAAATACTCAATGTTTAAATTAACTTAATATATTAATTAAAGATATTAGATATGAAATTTTATATAATCTATATATATTGTTTCTAATATTAATATTATAATACTAAATTTATGTTTTTATACACTTTATTTATTTACAAAATTAAATTTCTTTTTTTGAATAGTATTACTGGCACAAATAAGAAAATCTAATATATATACATATAAATAGTATTAATAAGAGTTGGTATTATATCACAATATATAACAATTTTTATAGTTATATATTAGAGAATAACTCTTGATATAATTATACAATAGGATACATATCACTTCACTGACATTTATTTCATAGACATAACATTTTATTGACAAAAATTCACTAACAATTATTTCACCAACAAGTATATTTTACTGACAAGTTATTTTACTAACAGTTTATTTCACTGAAGCTCATTTCAACTACAAGCTTTTTTTTATAAATCCTACCAACCTTAATCTTAATTCTAACCTGATTTTAACAACAATAACCAGAATTATTTTGTTGATGAAATGAGCTTCAGTAAAATAAACTGTAGGTAAATGAATTTGTTGGTGAAATATACTTGTCGGTGAAATAATTGTGGGTAAATAGTTGTCAGTAAAATGTTATTTCTACGAAAGGAGTATTGGTAAACTGACACAATATGCTATTACTATATTTCTTTTACTATAGTCATATCAAGTTTTTACTAGACATATTTAATTAGTATTTCTTATATTAAATTTATTTCTACATAATATATAAATCATATTCAAAAAAAAATTATGTATACTAATTTAAAGATTTTATTTTAGGATATAATCCATCTTCTAAAGCCTTTTTATGAGACAACACTTATACTTTCAGATACCTCAAGACCTACGCATGGATCCTTAAGGCTAATATTTAAAACTCTTTTAATATATCTTGACTATTATATTTCTCATTATGAGACAGCTCATTACAAATCAGCACAAGCTATGAAAGATAAGTTAATAAACTATTGGACTTATATTTCAGAATCTTCAACATACCTGCTCTCCTGGATCCAATGACAAAATTGAAAACTTTTGAACATGATGATTATCAGTTAGCTATTAACCACCTAAAAGCTTATTATTCTTTATACCAAACAGATAAAACGATGATCAATGAGCTAGAAACTTACTTTTTCCTACCTCCCGAGCCAATGGATTCTTTATCTTGGTAGAAAATGAATTCCTATAATTTTCCAACATTGGCGGCCATGGCAGCTGATTACTTTGCATTACAAACAACAAATATTCCTTGTGAGCGTACTTTTTCAATAACAGGATATACTATTGACTCCAAAAGAAACCGACTTTCAGAAGAAACAGCAAGAGCAAAAATGTGCTTAAAAAGTTGGATAGAATCAAAGATTATTTAACTTTAAAAAAAAAGAGTTATAGTATTGATTATCACTGGGTTATTGGTTCTCAAATAATTTTTTTTATATATTCAAACAGAAGTTGATTAAGATAATTATTAATATTTTAGATCTTAACAAATTGTTTTCTGCATTATCATAATTTCTGAAATATCCTATAAAATTAGCTAAACGATTTTTTGGTTAATTTTATAATTTTAGTACAATAGATTTAATAAATTAATATATATATATCATACCTGCTGGATAAACTAGTTATCTGGCATAATGTATCAGAAATACCCTACAATTATCTCTAACTCCCTTTAAGCAACTCAAGCGTCTAGTTCAAAATAAATAAAAGTATTATATAGTAAATATAATTGCATTAACTTTAAAGTTTACTACATTTCTAGCTTAGCAACTATATCACACAGCTACTCTAGTTAAATATATATCTCTACAAATACTTGTGAAATTTAAAGATTAATATAACTTGTTTTAGATTTTTTATATGTATTTTACAAACTAGCACTATATTATATTTAATTGTATTAGCCCTGTGTAATATCACAATTCATACATGCTGCAAAAACTATTTCAGTATCATAAAACCGCTGAGTTACCACAGTGGTTTCATATTAAAAATCAATGCTAAAATAGTTTTTGCAGTGTGTATATTGCAAGTCTTACAGATACCTAGTAAAATAATATGGGAGCCACCAAGTAAAAATTAGAATTCTAAAAAAAATAAAATTCTTTACATAATAGAATGTTCTTTTAATCAGTCTGATTAGAATAATTGTCATGCCGTGAACCAGTACCTGGTGTACTATGTACAGACTTTACAGGTTGGGACTTCGATCGTGAACTGTGTTCACGATATCATGTAACCACGTGATCGGGTAATTCGATATGATAAGCAGGGTAATAAGTGTAAATTGGGTAAATCAGAATAGTAGTACATGAATAGTTTATTATAGTATAAATTCTATTTTGTATAATGTGTGTGTCATCAATGTAAAAGTTTATTGTAGCTTGTACGCAATCTTGCATAAAATATATAGTTATCAATTTGTAATCAGTTTGTAGTCTAATAAACTCAAACTTAGTATATATAGAGGTAAAGAATTAATAATAAAAAAGTAAAGTTTTTACCTTTCGCTAGTAAATAACTAGTGCTTATATGTAAATATATAAATTGTTACCTACCTGTGTGGAATTGGCCTCTAATATTTTGTGCACTGTGGAAGTAGTGTTGTGAAGGTGTGGAGTGGTGAACGCTGTGGAAGCCTCTGTAGTGTACTGCAAATGCAAACGATTCGAAGTAGTACTCACGTACCTAAGCTAGATCAGTATTAGGAACCCATCTACTACTAACCCACACGACAATAATGATTATATGTACTAGTATGATCATATGAATGTATAATATTAAATGTGAGAGGCATTTTCGCAAATCATTTTGATTGGTTGTACTGAAAAGCATAATTTTGATATTGTAACCGTTGTTGGGAGAGCTTAATAGAATTATGTAGAATGAAGGCCAATTTAATCCCAACAGTGTACGGGAGATAATGATAAACTTGAAGAAATGAAGGGAATCGTTTATACTGTCAGAGGTCTATTAGACAGTATGACACTATGAAGTGAAGGATTTAGTATTAAGGGAGATGATAATGGAGCAATGCAACTACAGGTGATGCTGTTAGGGATATCTCAATAAGGGCGATGAGATAAAGCGGACGATGATCAAGTGATGTGGTGATATCTTTAAGTCCACGTGAGTGATTAGCAAGGTCGAATAACTAATCATAAGTATTATTCTCTACCACAATTCTCACAGGTCACTAATGTGAATGGCAATATCTGATTCTACAACTGTTCTAGAATCTGAGTCTTAATAATCCAAATCGAAGTTACAAGTTAATTCAGTTCGTTGAATTGAGTCTCGAAAGGGTTTATTAAAGTTACAAGTCGAATTCAAAGACAAAGTCTCGAAGGAAAATTCAGATAAGTATATACTTTATTATTTTGTAGTAATTAAAAGTGGATATGAATTACTAACTATTTATCACTAACTACTGTAATTAATTTATTTCAATTCCTAAATCCTCGTTCGTTTATTAAACTCAATGGTCTTTATATACATTTTAATTCCCAGTAATGTAGACACCGCAATTGTGGTGTTTACACTGAAAATATAATATAGACATGGAAATTCAGATGTATGCACCGTAAAAATAACGTATACACCGAAAGATCTCAAGGTGCAGTCTTTGTGCAATCACGTATTCGTGATTTTCTCAGTGTTTACGTGATTCATCTGATTTCCATGCTACTAAGCCATTCATCATTACCATTTTAGTATAAATTATGAAATATTCAAAAGAAATTAATGAATGTACTAAAATTGAGTATTGTTATCAGAATGGATGGGAAATTACTAATAAACTATATATATGTGGGTATTTTACCAAGAAAATAAAGGTATTATTTAATAATATAAAAAATAAAATTTTAATTCATTACAATATATATAGAAAATTGCAATTGCAAATTATTTAGTAATCAAATATTTTTATATATTTAGTAAATAATGTTATTTCACAGACATTTCACAGACAGTTTATTTCACAAACATCTCATTTCACCGACAAAGTAATCTGGTCATAGTTATTAGGATTATATTTAAAATTATAGTTATAGCTACATATGTGATCGTGCTGGTTTGGCATGGCATCACGTACTGCACAGCTATCTTATCATTTAAAGTCCGTATTCTATTGTTTAAAGATTCTATTTTTAAAATTTTTTGTTTTTATATAGCGTCACCTATATTTTAGTTATTTATCACATATTAATTATTTGTCACAAATATTTATTACATATCACAAATATTTATCACATAAGTTATTTTTATATAATCACTTATTTGTCACATATTAAGTGTTGTGTGGCTGGTAAATATGCATATTATGGGAGTGTGATGAATAAGCATATTATGGGTATGTGTCAAATAAATATATTTGAGCTTTTTAATATCCCTAAGTTTGCCCTAACTGCTAGTAGTGGTTTTGGCTGCTGCAAAAGGTATTCATAGTCTAATCTAAAAATGTGTGAGATATAGAAAAATTAGGAGTATATACTACATCCTTTTTAAAGCAATCTGATAGTATAAGAACTCTACTGAGTTATCTATAGAATTAGGCACAAGTAGTATAGTGATATTGATCTTGGTAGTCTTCAATAAGAAGCAGCATGAGGTTATATGCTAGCATGATTGTGGTGGGTGGTACAGGATAAAAAACATTAGAGAGTTTAATTAGATAACTCAAATAATAGTAGGTTATAGGTACATCATATAGTATAGAATCTAGTAATAGGCAGCTACTTAATTAGGTACTCAAAAGGTGCAGATATAGCTAGAATATAATCTTGTTAACCAAGAATGTACTATCTAAAATACCTAATAAAAATTTGTCTTTACGTAATATTGTAAAGGCTAAAAAAAAAAAATTTATTTTTTTTTTATTTTTTTTATTTTTTTTTTTATTTTATTTTTTTTATTTTTTTTTATTTTTTTTTTATTTTTTTTATTTTTTTTTTATTTTTTTTAATTTTTTTTATTTTTTTTAATTTTTTTTATTTTTTTTTTATTTTTTTTATTTTTTTTTATTTTTTTTTTTTTTTTTTTTTTTTTTTTTTTTTTTTTTTTTTTTTTTTTTTTTTTTTT
>CAJVPZ010000877.1:0-16537 GCA_910592135.1 Racocetra fulgida | reverse complement strand
TTAGTACAAAAAAAGTTTAGAACCTAATATATTTAAATAAGTTCCAGACAAACAATGCTCTGCATTTACCTAGTATTTATTCAATTAAGTTTGTATAGAACATTAGTTGTATACTACTATATATCAACCTAACAGTTATTTAAAAAAAAGCTTTTCCTTTTTACCCTAACAAAAACTTATACAGAAGATATTAAAATAGATAGTAAAAAGAAACTATTAAATAATACTCTTTAGAATATTGCTCTCTAAATATTTTTATAATATTTTTTTTTATTCTAATATTCTTGTAATATCTTTATTGTCTTTAAAACAAGTAAATCAATCCTTTTGCTAAACCTTATCTCTTGCTCTTCTTAAACCCTTATTTAATAAATACTGCCATAACAATATAAAAAATCTATATATAAGTATACTTATAAGCACAATTTTTAAAAAAAATTACTATAGTTCAACTGTACAGTATATTATATAGCATACTGTAATCTAATTGGACAATTATGCTTTAGCAACTGTTATCTTCGGCAACATGTATTTTTTTTAAAATACTTATATTTACTACTTCATACTTGAATTAAGACTATTTTTATATTTTAAAATAGAAGTTTATTAAACCTGCACTTCTACATTTAGAAAAATAAAATCAAAAGTTATAAAAAATTATTTTAGCGAGATAGTCACATGAAATGCAAATTTGCTAATCGTGATACAAATTGTAACCAGAATAGAATTCGTACCACCGAAATTACGTATTTGATTATAATACTTGATACAGGGGAAAACCATCAATTATTGTCGCCAGAGCAAATATCATTTGATCAATGGATCCAAGCTTATACCAGCAACAACGCCAACAACAGAACCGTGTTCCTTATCCATTTACCGGAAACCCCCAAGCAGGATTAGCTAATGTGATGGGTGCTGGTACGTATCCTCAACAATACATGACAAATATAACAAACAACCCAGGATACGTACAATCAAATACTGGCATCAATCCCATGATGTCCATTTCTGGTCGCCCAGTATACCCCGTACCAGTTGCCTCTTTGACTTCCATGACAACTAACGGTATGCCCGCTGCAAAACGAGTGGCTCTTGCACCAACACCACTAATGCAAAGTATATTTTCAAATATTGCACAAACCCCCGGCCAGAATCAGCTCTACACAGCTGGTGGTGGGTTTCCTAATCAGCAAATGATAAGTTCAGGAAGGCCAACAGTTCCTGCCCAGTCATTTGTAAATACTGATAATCAAAATATGGACGGAAAATCTTCAACATCGATGCACACGAATGCGTATGCAACTTCGATACAAAGTATTGATAAACATTATGGACAATTTCAGCAACAAACACCACCTAAGGCCAACACAATAGGAAATAATTTCAATAGCTTATTGAACCAAACGAAGACTACTCATCCTCAACAACAAAATCAAGCAATATCGAATCCTTTTATGCAAGATGATGGTCAAACGAATTGGTTGGAATTTGATGAAGAAGATTTCGTTTATGATTTTAGTTGTCCAACGGAGTTTTCTAACTCTTCTAGTGGCATTTGCGGAAACATATGGAATTCCAATTCGCCGCAAAGCAATTTGAATTATTCGTCACAAAATTCGTCAAAATCATATCCGTCAATTAACCAAAGTGGCCTTCAGCGATCCCCACAACAGCAACAGCATGATAATCAAGTACAGCAGCAACAGGTGACCGAACGGCCTCAACAACGACAGCAAACTCCACAACATCAGCAATCACAAACGCTGCAGATATCATCACAAGCACATCAACATCAGCAACAGCCATCTCATCGGGAAGACACTGGATACATTTTTTCTACTCACCCATCTCTTTCGGTTCAACCTAGTAGCATTTCTCAGAATTTGTCACCCAAAAGTGTTCAGCATAGTACGATGAGAATGCTTCCACGCTCCCCTAACCCTGCTATACCCGATTCCAATACACAGTCGTCAATATACGGTAATCAGAGTCAACCTGTTAACCCTACGAATTTAAGTCAAACGCAGGCTACAACGCAGATCGGACAATATTCTAAAATAAATCCTAAAGATCATTTAATTTCGAATACTACCATTACGGTTTTTCCTCAGTCGTCGACACAGTCTACAATATCAACAGAATTGTCGTCAACAACTAGCATTCATAATACTGTACTTGATCCTTATAAACAGTCATCACAAACAACAAATGATACTACATCATTAACATCAATGAAACCTAATCCTTTAATTGGTCATTTAGAATCTATGCAACGAATAACATCACAAGAAAATGCAAATGATTCTTCAATATTGCCAACAATAGAAAATCAGAATTCATACACATCAAATATACAAATGACTGTTGGATCAAGAAATAGCTCATCAAATAGTCCCAAAAATATTAATAATCATTCAGAGTCTACAAACTTTTCTAAACACCATCAAAACTCTCAAACATCCAACAACGAGCTACTTACTCAATCGGCAAATAATCATACGTCAAGTCCCAATGTGACTGATGATATGTTACAAAATTTGCGGTTACCAATTAGTAGTGGAATAGCTGGACGTAGAGCTGTTACCTCCCGTCAAGTATCACGACAATCCGAAAAAGCTCCTGCAGTCACTCACCCTACACCTACAACGTCAACGCAATCTTCTAGTTCAGCTTTACCAGCACAACCTTCAAAACAAGGACCTGTTAAACCTCAGAAGGTAAATTATGCACCAAAAACTCGACGCGTCGACAGCTATGGTGGTCTAGATCTTAGAGTTTTTGAGAAGTTTTCATTACCTTTAAACATACCCGGAATTCAAGATCTAGGTAAGGATAAATTTGTCACCTATAAATGTATTAGAAATAAGCTTGACGTTCGTTTTTCTTGTTATTAGGTGCAGTAGATGTACATGCACTTACGATGTCTCTGAAGTGCGGAATGAAACTTGAAGTTACAAGTGCTCTAAACACGTTAACAACACTCTCGTGTTACAAGAATTTAATAATAGATCTGAAACAGTGTGGGGATTTGATGGATATTTTACTTGATATGATTTTAGAATATATAGACTCTGTAACTCCATCATGTAGTGAGGAAACCACGGAAGAAAGCTCTATATCATCACGAAAATTTATAAAATACCAGAAATTATATCAATTATCCAGACAAGAATGTGATGAATTTGTGGACGTTGCAACGGACAATTCAAATATAGTAAACGAATGGTTATCATTACACGAGCAATGCTGGTGTATAACTAATTTGATAAGAAATTTTTCATTCATGTTCGAGAATCAAGAATGCCTAGCAACACACCCTAAATTATTAACCGTGCTAATGTGTGTCCTGTACATAGGTGAAGATGATGATTTCCTTCTTGGAGTCAATGAGAAAGTAAAAGCAGACAGAGATACTAAAGATAATCGAATCAGAATAACCCGTAAAAAAGCTTATGATATTCTAGAGTTACGAAAAAGCGTTATCATCATATTATCAAATATTGCGGCATATCTTACTTTACCATCAATTTATGTTGCAAGAGATCTTTTGGTCGTAATTGCAGATTTTTTAGACAACACAGATGATTATTATGCTCAAGTTGCGCTGGAAGTATTTGCAAAGATTTCCGTTTCATATGAGAATCGACAACGGATCGGTGGTTGTGATGAATCTACGTTAACTACGGTTTTAGAACGATTGGTACGAATGTTGCCACAGGGTGGTGTGATCACGCGTCCGTCGGTGCAAGAATTACCGTATCTGGCAATGTTGGTGATGTCATTTTTTAATTTTGCGTGTTTAAGCGGGGAAGTAATGAGGAAAAAAATGATCTCCACTCCAGGATTTATAAACAGGATGCTTAAAATGTCGATAACATTAGCAAGTGTGCGGGATAATCGTATCGGAAATAATGATGATGATTGTATTATGCTAGCAAGGAGAACTATGGAAATGCTTAAAATATTGGCAAAAGGGAATGAAGAATGCTTTCTTGTATATACTGAACAATTATTGTTCGCATTATTAACTCCATATATAGATCCTATTGTGGTGAAGGATCTGGAAACTGTTATTTATCCCGGTGATATATGATTATGTGATGATCTGCACGGTTGTTATGGACTAGATCTTACAGAGATTTGTTTTATTCGAGAATTAGATTTATTTTTGTTTATAAGTTTTACTTGTTACACTTTGATTCTCTTACTCTGTGTATGTACGATTGAATTAATCGACATTCTCATGTGTAATTTTTAAGCTTTCTTTTTCCTTTTTGTCTATTTTTGGTCTTTTTGTATAATAACAAAAAAAAGTTTCATTATTTACGTAGAAACTCTAAAACTCATAATTTATTTTTTTTTGTATATTGATCGATTGTTGAGAATTTTTCACGCATTAAAAATTCCCGGGATTTCAACCGTGAATTTTGGATTGACAAGCACAAGCAAAGACCGTTTGAAATTAAAATTCGTTTAACGTTATTTTTTTCGCGGGGAAAAAAATTAAACATAGCGTACCGGAAAATCCAGAAAATATGCCGAAAAATTCCGGCGGCCACGCTGGTTATTATATCGATCAATCTGTCACTTCTATTTGTTGAATTTTTGGGGGATCCCAGGAGACGGAGAGGGGATAACGTTAAACGAAAATCAATTTCAAATGGCATAATTTACCTAACGCTAACCTAGTATTAATGTCGATTAACACTACTTCGCCTTAAATGTCTCCTGGAATAGTGAATTACTTTATCGTTATCGTCAATATTTAGGACATCATACAGTGCGGACAACCTAGTCCCAACCAATAAAAATTTTTAGTGGCCAAATTCAGATTTTATTTTATATATATATATAAAGGGATTAATCATTTTGTAACCGTAGTGGTAGGTTACTGTAATCCGTAACTAAGATCAGGTGTAACGTGACTATCAAAGCAACTTTTTTATAAGAATAAAACCGTGCAATTAAGGTTAGGGTTAGTGTGAGGCTAGAGTTTAGAGGTTATAGTTTATTAAAATTTAGCAAGGAATTTTTTTTTGTTAGAACCTGAAAGGTAGTTTTCTATGTGAAATTTTAAGTTAGCGAATGTTTGTTTTGACTCTTCTCAAATGTGTAACGTTACACCTGATCTTAGAATTTGATTGGTTGATTGGGATGTGGTTACAGTAACCATTGATTACAAATTTATTAACTCATATATAAAGAGGCCAATTTGAAAATTTAGCTAATATTTTATGATATGTTTGTTGTCCTGTTATGTTGATTTAGAAAATAAACAAAGCTGACTGTTTTGGTGTATATAATATTGATCTTTTGAAAAGATTAAACTAAATTACAAAATTTCTTCAAAAAAAAGTGGTGAGCCAACAAGAGTATATAAGGTTCAATACTTTGATTTAATATTTTAAAATAGTATTTATTATTATTATTATTTATTTAAACTAGACTTTTGAGACTAAGGCTTTATTTAAATATTGTTGAGTAGGAGCTTATAGCTATTAATCTCAAAAGAACTTTATATTAAAAAGTATATACTAGCTATATATATACTTTTAGTGTTTAATTTAAATAGTCTGTTTACAATTTTTATATTATATCACTCGATACTGTATCTGTAATCCAACTACAGATATTATTTATTTAAACTCTCTGTAACAAACTTTACTTATATTACTAGTATATTTTTATTATATTTGTTAGTCAAGAAGTTCTGGATTTTTAACTTATTCTTTATAAAACTACTTTATCCTTAAAGCATTGTTATTAGAGCTTTTTATATTTACAATCTGGTTAACCTAAACTTCAATAACTTATACTGAGTTTTAAAATAAGTACTTTCAAGCTAAAGTTACTACTATTACCTATTTCTGTCTTTGCAAAGTTTATTTAAATCCTAATATATATTTTATAAACTATATATTATACTTTTGGTTATTTCAAACTTCTAATTCAGATAGCACAGAAAAGTAATTCTTTTTTCTAGTTATCTATTGGTCTAGTTGATGTAGTGCTTATTAAATACTTCAGTTTTATTCAGTTTTCTGGTTTCTCAAATAATAATTCTTTACATAGTATTATCAAAATTTTGAACTACTTTTCTATTCAGGTCTTGTTAAGCAGGTTTTCATATTTCAATCTGTTGGTTTACTTGGCAGCTTTATTTGAATTTTGTATAGCTTATACATCATACTAATATTTCATTGCCTTCTATTACAAGCTAATATGATTCTATTATAGGTGCTAACCAATAGGATATAGTCTTTCAAATATATTCTATAAATTTAAACTTTATTATCAGTAGAATTCAAACTCTTGATCTGCTACTTGGTGATGTGACAACTTACCAACTTCCACAAGTAAAATGATGTTTAATAAGGATTGCTAAATTTAGCTTTATTAGTATCCTATTGCTTACGAATTTTGGCATGAAAAGAGGTCAATAGGAAATCAATAGAGTTATCTGATTATTGCTAAATTTAATATATTGATTTTATATTAATATTGAAATTAAAATTTGCAATAATCAAGCAACTCTATTGATTCTCTATTAACCTCTTTTTGTGCCAAAATTTATAAGCAATATGAAGTTAATAGATTTAAGTTTTATAATAATTAGGTAACTATATTAATTCTCTATTAAATAGCATTTTACTTGTGTTTATTAAATCACTATATCTTTGATAGTATTTTTGTTTACTATTTTTTAAAAAAGGATTAACAATTTAAATTTCATCAATTTTATTGATTAAGATTAGGTTGTTTGCACTATAGAACAAAATTATATTATTTTTTAATGCATTCTACATTAAATAAAAAATGGTTTTTTCATCTAACTCTAACTTTAATTCTTATTATACTAGGAACCGGAAACTGGTTTAAGTTCAGAGCTCATTATTGTCATCTTACACAAATATATAAATGTGTATAATTTTGTTTACACAATATACAAATATAGACATGCGGCATTATAGACAGAAAATACTAAAACTACTTTTTTGATTTTTTTATTATAAATGCATCAAAATCATAATTTCAGTCATCAAAGTGCATAGAAGTATGAGTCCTCTGCTTCACTCCAAACAATAAAATATCTAAAAATATCTAAAGTTATAATAAGAATATTTAAAAATTTGTAAAAAAAATTATAATATTATAGCTTTAGATGTATTATACAAAGCTATAATTTTTTTTTTTTTCAAAATGCAAATTGGCATACTTTATTTGATAGATATTATAATTACAAGTAGTAGAGTTTATCTATTTATAATTATATATTAATGTTTAGGAAACTAACTAGTTTTTTCTTTGTTTTGTTTTCTCGTGTCTTGTTTAAGACTCTGAGACTTTTTTGGATTCTAGATACTGTGATGTAATCAACTATATCCTCTGAAATACTGTTGTTACTCCACTTGACTTGTGTATACCACAACCAAATCTCATAGATAATTGTAATATGAAGCCATATCGCTGTTGTTTTTTTCTCCTAATTTCTAATATTTGAAACTGTAAAGACCTTGTCTAGTGTTAGAGAGGGAATTTCCTCTTCTGGGTTCTTAAAGAATTTGTATCCTTTATTCCAAATTGTTTGACTAATTGCGCAGTCTATTGCAAAATATTTAATTGTTTGTCTTTCATAAGGGCAATTTGGACAACTTTCATCTATTTCTCTTCTAATATGCATTAGCCGATATCCTAGAGGAAGGACTTGATTCTGCAATCTCCAGAAGATATCTTTCTTTTTATTTAGGATTCTTTTACTCATAACCCATTGAAAATGCTTAGAGAGTCCTTCTTGAATGTTTGCTGGTATCTGTGCAGCTGTTGGTTGTACTGAGTATTGTTTCAAATATTCAGTTGCTCTTTTAACTATAAAATTGTTGCCCAGTTGTTCGTAAATTTCTAGCTAGGTAGTATTTCATAGCCATTCATGTGTAGCTGTTATTTTTTCTTTAAGCCTTTTTCAGGCTATCAGATATAGCTTCTAGTTATCAGACCACCTCTTAAGCTTGATTGGAGATCTAGTTAAGGCTGTCACTACTAAGATATTTCTTTTGTTACGAAGCCTTTGAGAGATTATTTCCCTTTCAATTTTGGCCCATGCATTATTTGAGGTTACTAGTTTAACCCAGACCGATATTAATCTAGAGTTAAAAATGTCTTTGAGAACTAGAGCATCAAGCCTCCCTCTATTGTAATCCAATTGAAATGTCAAATATCTGAGTAGTAGCTTAGATTTGTCCTTAATCTATTGTGAGATAAGATTGTTAATTTTGTTTAATTGCTTTCTTTTTGGTGGAAGAAGGTATGTTAAATACCAAATTTTTGAGATGAACAGAGTCTTTGCCAACAGAATTTTCCCTTTAAAGGAGAGATTTCTTGCTGCGATCTTTTTGATTCTGTTTTTAATATTTTGAGTGAAATCTTCCCACAGATGTTTCTTGGCTACTCCTTTGGTGTTTACTTTATATCCCAGAATTCTGAGCAGTGTTTTATTATAAGCCACTTTAAAGTGCTCTTGATTCAGCAAATTAGTTGATTGTGCAGCACCTGAAATAGGCACCAAGATAGACTTCTTCTTGTTGATTTTTGAGTTTGTAGCCATTTCATATCTTTGTAAAAATGAAAGGAGTGTTTTCTAATCTGAGTGTGAGCCGATTCTTATAGTTAGATCATCAGCATATACTATAGCTTTAAATTGCTGTTGCGTAACTTGAATTCTCCCTATTTCTTCCTGAATTTTAAGAATTAGTGGATTGAGAACTAATATATATAGTAGTGAAGACAAAGGGTCGCTCTGTCAGACTCCTCTTTCTACCTTTATAGGCTTTAGTATAAAATTAGAGTCTGTAATATATGCTGTTTGTGAGCTAAAGGAAGAGCTGATAATATTGATAAACTTTGAATAAAAGTTCATCTTACAAAGCTATAATTCATCAAGAAGATATGATTTAAAAAATATAATAAAATTTAATATAGCTTTATATGTATCAAAACACAAATTTTTTGGAAAAACAAAAAACAAAATCAACAGAACTCAAGAACAGCACTAAGAAACAAAGCTTACACATCTAAGTAAAAAAGAAGAAGATATAAAACAACACTTTGTCTCTTAGGAGACTATAGTTAAGAAGTCGAAATCTATCAAGATATAGAAGGAAAACTTGAAAATATAGCAGTTTTTTAATGTTTGTAAGCAATTTTTTGAGGAAAGCACTTGACTCTATAGTGCAGATCTGTTGATGTGACACAACTATGCAACACGTAACAAAAGAAAAATAGTACAAACATGTAAAGCAGCATGTGATGAAGACAGCAAAAAAAACAACAACAATAGAGAAGCCAAGTCACATGAAGCAAACTAAAAAAGAAACTTTTAGAATTAATCGAAACCTATAAATTTTAGCAGCTGTAAGATATGTATTAGAGAATCCATTAGAGAAATTAGAAAAGACAAGCTAGAAGAATACAAACAAAAATATAGAAAACAATATAAAAAAGACACAGAAGAAGAATTAGATTACAGGTATCGTAACTATATTGTAAAGGACAAAATAGAAGCTTTTCTACCAAACATTATAGAAGAAGATCTTTATATATTAGATGCTATAATAAATTATTTGCTAATAGTAAAGGAACAATATGAGAAAAGACTAGAAAAACAGTGTATAAAAAATCTTAACAAATGGAGAAAAGACAAACAAGTTAAGAAAAACAAGAAAATGATACAAGAACTGGCTAGAAAATTTAAGTTCAAAGCAAAGAAAATACTTAGAAAATTGGCAAGAAGGAAGAAAGAAAATCAGAAATGGCTAATAAAGACAGAAGTAAAGAGAACTATAGGGAAGGATATAGAAAGTATTAAAATGAAGTAAGTCTTGGAAAGAATTAATACGGAAATACAACACAATATAATTAGAACAAAGCAAAGTATAGTTTATAGAAAAATAGTGGATGCAGAAAATATAGTAAAAATACAGAAGTCACAAAGGGTCTTGGAGAAGCTGCAAAAGAAAAAAGAAGACTAGGATTTAAGTAGAAGAAGCAACAAAAATATAGAAGAAATTTGTAAAAACCTAAAGCCTAGCACAAGAAAAAATGCAGCAAAACTCGGACCTGAAAATGGAAGAAAAAAGAAAGCCAAAGAGAAGAAACAAAAAAAAAAAAAGAAAAAAAGGCAAAGTAGACAACCAGAAGAAAAAAAAAAAACAGTATCTAACCAATATAGAAGATCAGAATATCAAGACCAAGGAAGAAAGAAGATATACTTGGAAAAAAAATACTCGAATCAAAGCAACAGAATGTCAAAAAGAAGCAATAAACAAGATAAAGTCACAAGATTACAGAAGACAAGCTAGACTTCTAAAAAGAAGACAAATTCAAGCTCTAATATGAAGAAGAAGACGAATTCAAGCCCTAATATGAAGAAGATGAATTCTAACCTGAATGCAAGCCTGAAAAAGGAGAAAGAAAAAGAAACTAGACTAGAAATATCAAAAGAAAAAGAAGAAAAGAAGACTCTTCAAGAAACCACGAAGGAAGAAGAAATTAATAAGCTACAGAAAAAGAAGGAAAATGATAAAGAAGATTTGTATGAATTAGAAAAGATGGTTTATAAAAAATATTTAATTCTTACCAATGGAGTGGTTAATGAAGACATTCGTAATTAAACCACAAGTCAAGACCTCGGCTGCAGCGTATTGGAAAGAATTAGGCAATCGTTGACAAGGTCGGCAGCTTCCAACCAAGAATCAGAGAGTTTAAATTCTTAGTAAGTTGAGGATCCAATGTAAGGTAAATTGGCTGCTTAGGCAGGTCACACCTGGGCTTAAACTAGTCGAGTGAGTTTTTATTAGTACAGAAATATAGTATAGAAAATTTATATTTAATATAAATATAAAGTTCTGTTACTTCTGATTTAAATAATAAAAGCAGGATCGTCAGAAAAAAAAATATATAGCTTTATATGATGTTATTACTATATAAAGATAGATTATATAATTGTCAATTAATAAATTTGAGTATTTAGTTTTTTAAAACTTTTTTACTTGCTTATTATATATAAAACACTTATTTTGAGAAAATATGATATCAAAAATACAATTAGCAATAACATAAACAAACATAAAGTATTTATATATATATATTTTTTTTAAGATTATCTCTTTGGCTTATCATATTTATTAGATTGTAGAATTATATGGTGACTTTTTTAAGGAATCCAGACAAATACATTCTAATAAGAGTATATTCTAGTCTGCTTATTACTAAGTTCTATACTAGATACTGTACCTATAATTCACATATTATTCAGGTTATTTAATTAAACTCTCTAATTCAAGTTTCTATACCAATTCATCTAATCTTATCCAGAACATGCAATATATTAGTTAGTTCAAGTTTCAGGATCATTACAAACTATCTATAGAACTCTGATATGATTAACTAATTTATCTTCAAGGTTATTATCTGCTAGAGCAGTTTGGTACCTACTATTACTGTATTATTTAGTTTTTTTCAGATAAGTCTTGCTAGATAGGTTCTATACTTTTACGAGCAAGCTACACCACCAATTCCTTCCGCAGATAAGTTCATCAAATAGGTTATAAGCCTTTATAAGCAAACCACACTGCCAAACTTCTTTGACTCTTGCAAATTTATCTAAACCATGGTACTCTTTCTTTAAGACAATCCAGTATCATCTTTTTCAATACCTTTTCTAGACTACCAATTCAAATGGTTCGAAAGGGATATTGGTTTCATAGTATCTGCTGATCTTTTTTTTCTGGGTGATGCTTAAGTCAATAGTCTGGTTAGTGAAGCAACTTGCCAGGTGCTCTTATCGTATCCAGTTATCTAACCTCAGGTAAACCATATTTTAGTAGCCACTGTTGAAAGTCTGTACTACTTTTTTACCCAGGTCTTGCCAAGTAGATATCCATCTTTCCAGTTTCTTAAATTAATATGATCATGAGAACTAATCTTGAGTTTGCATTACCTGATACTAGCTTATATGCCTTTGTATAACTTATATATTGCATGAATGCCTCATGATCTCCAATCTTGTTGGTGCTACCAAAGTTACAAAGATCTTGTTCTAACCAATTATTGAAAGACAGTAGCTGTTGAATAAGCAGTATATTTAAAATTTTACTATCAGTAGATTTTGAACCTTCCACCTGCCAATATGCCACTTGGAATGTGACAACTTAACCACTTCATTAAGTCGTCATACCCTTAAGTATTTATTTAATTAATAACTTACTGATACAAAGTATATTAAAAAACTATTAAACTCAATCGTCAACTTTTTCTGATGATTATTTGAACCAAGACTGTATCAAAACAGTTTGAAGATTCAAGGCTCTAAAAAGTCCAAAGATATCTGAGGTTCCTTATTGGTACTTTGTTAACAAAGACTTATACTGAAACACTGAGAAGCAGACATATATAGTTGGTTTGTACTCTGAGTCAAGCTTTTTTTTTTTTTTTTAAAAAAAAACTGCATTTAAGGCTACACAAATTTAATATATTGGTTTTTATAATATGAAACTTTTAAACAGATCCAGCCGGCTAGCTTTTTTTTTTTTTTTAAATTTCATATATAAAAATTTATAAAATTTTTTAAAAATTTTTAAAATACCTACTCAGTTATTAAAATATACAAAAATTTTTTTTTACAAATTTTCAAATTTTGATCCGGCCGAGTTATGAAAACCAATTAATTAAGTTTGCATGATCTAAGTGTACTTTATTTATATTACATAATTATATATTTACATTGGGGGTTTAATAAAGCTAATTATATTTTTAGCTCTATTGAATTTAGTGTTTATATTCTGATAAGCTAATTTATATAAAAGTTTGTACTTATATTTAAGTTTGATAGCAATTATATTAGCAATAAATTCCTGAAGAATTATTGTGCTATCCTATCTAGCTTAAGTATACCAGCACCATATTTCGTAAATAGTAGTTATATGGAGCCAGATTGCTACTTCTTTCTTTTTTTTGTCTTTGATATTGGTCGCTTGAAAGATATCGTTAAGTGTATATGGAGTAGGTTTATTTTCTGAATCTTTAAGCAACTTATATACTGTATCCCATATTAGTTTGCTTAAGGAGCATTTCAAAGCGAAGTGTTCAATTATTTGTATAATATAAGGGCAGTTAAGGCAATTTTCTAAGTTGTTTTGATTAATATGAATTAAACGGTAGCCTAATGGAAGTGCTCTGTGATATAAGTGCCAGAAAGTATCTTTCTTTTTATTGAGTATTTATTTGATGCTCAGTCATTTGTATTCTGAGAGTTTTTAGTTTTAGTTGTTTTTGGCTCTGGTTTGTGAGTTGGCTGCTTCATATAAGCCTTTAAGCACTTCTTTTACAGTAAAGTATAAACCATTTTTGTTGTTAATTTTAATTTGTTCAAGTGACTATGGCCAGTTATGATTAGTTTTAAGATTGCCTTTAAATCTTTTCCAGGCAATTACGTAAGGCTTCCATTTGTCTGACCATCCCTTGATTTTGCAAGAAGTTTGTATTAAAGCTTCTTTAGGGTCAAGGTTTTTTTTTTGCATAGCTTTGAAGTTGCAAGAGCTCTTTTGGTTGTGGCCCAAAATAAGGTACTTGTGAGAAGTTTAAGCCATATAGAGAGTAATCTGGCATCTAACATATCCTTGAGAATAGGAGCTGTTAGGCCTTCCTATTCATAGTTTTATTGAAAGACCGAGTATTATGGCAACATTCTTGAATTTCTTTTGATACAGTTTACTATTAATGTATTAATTTCATTGAGTTGTTTTCTTGTTGGCGGGAGTAGATATGCCAGATATCAGATTTTTGAAATTAGCAAAGTCTTGGTAACTAGAATTTTCGCTTTAAAGGATAGATTTCTTTGAGAAAGGTCCTGTATTTTGTTTTTAATCTTTTTGGTGACATTACTCCAGAAAGTTTTGTCCAGAATGCCTTTTAAATCAACAAAATAGTATAGGTATTTTGGTCCTTGTTTAGAAGCTTGAAGCCAAATTGGTCTGTGAGTTTGACTCTTCATGCATTGTTTGTTAATGAGATTAATGTAGACTTAGCTTTGTTGATCTTGGTATTTGAGGCCTTTTTATACTGTATAAAAATCTTCAGAAGGTTGACCAGTCTAGTGAAGAGCCTATTTCTATAAAAAGATTATCAGTGTAGACTGCTATTTTAAATATGGAGTTATTGGTTCTAATTCTTTTAATGTCTTAGTTGATTTTCTGAATTAGAGGATTAATAGCTAAAACATAGAGGAGAGGAAAGAGAGGAACTCCCTGTCTAACTTCTTGTTCAACTCTAAAGGGATCTGAAATAAATCCTGAGTCTACGATGTGAGCTTCTTGAGAAGAGAAAAGAGAGTATATTATGTTAATGAACTTGTAGCTAAAGCTCATTTTTTTCTAAAACTAGCTAAATAAAATTATTGATTCTGTCAAAAGCTTTTTGTTGATCTAATAAAAGTAGCTAATATTGTTTGGATTGATCTTTTTAGTTTCTTAAAACTGTTATAATATTGAGAGCTATGTTTATAATTGACCTTTTGGCAATAAATGCCTGTTGAGCTAGACCAATTATTTCGTCGCAAATTGGGTTTAGTCTGTTGGCAAGAATTTTCATGAAAATTTTTGTGTCAAAGTTCACTAGTGAAATTGGTCTCCAATTATTTAAATTTGACAAGTCTTCTGCTTTTTTTAGAATTAATATAATTAAACTTTTGCACTATGAGGTTGGAATTTGGTCAGAGTCAGGAATGTTGTTAAATAAGTTTGTTAGTATTGGAAGAATAGGCTCCTTGATATCTTTGTAAAATTCATACATGAGGACATCTGCTCCTGGAGATTTGTTGTTAGGGAGTTTGTCAATTACCCTACTTATTTCTTCTTCAGAAATAGGTCTAGTTAGAGTACTATTTTGTTTAGTAAAAACTTGTGTAAGATTCTGTATAAGCTGTAAAGCTGCCTCTGTATTAATATCTTCAGCTTTATAGATTTTTTGGTAAGAATCCTTGATATAGTCCATTATTTGTTTCTGTGCTTTTGCATTAGGATTGTTTGGGATCTGTATTTTGGAACTACAGGATCCTGAGTGTCTTTTCTTATATAAGGCAAAGAAGTACTTGGTGGATTTCTTACTCTTCTCAATCCACTTGGCATTGGATCTTAAGTGCCATTTGTTTGATAATGAGGTTAGTTCTTCTTGTATCTTTAGATTTAGCTTTTTTATTATCAGCTTAAGCTCTTTTAAGTTAGAATTCTTCGCAATTTTGTTGTTTAATCTATGAATTCTTTTGTGCAGCTTTTAGATATTTGTCTCAGAAGGAGAATTAAGTTTGATAGCTTTTGCTATTAATTGAATAGTGCATTTGTATAAATCCCAATTTGTAGTGTTTTGTATATTTTGTAGTTCCTCTATAATATCATTTTTAAATTCTGATATGCTCTAATATTTTTTATCAAATCTTTATATTGATTTGGAAGAATGTTTAGACTTTAGATTAAGCTTACATTCTACTAGTAAGTGATCAAAATTGCCAAAACGAGTATATGTGTTTGTATAAAGATGACTGTGACTTGCTTTTATGAAAATATAGTTCAGTCATGTTGCCATTTTCTGATTGCTATATGTGATTTGATAGAAAGTAAGAAATGGAGATTTATTAGAAGTTAGAGCTGTGTCAGTGTAGTCTTCTATTAGGTTATCTAACAGAGCTCTAAAGCGGTCATATTGTATAGGTGCTTGGCTTATTCTGTTCTTCTCAGGACACAAATTAACATTAAAGTTTTCTGTGATTATACAGATTTTATCGAAGGTGGTTTCCGGTGACCATTTTTTGAAAAAAGTGATTTTGTCTTCAGGTTTTGGAGGAGCATATACATTTGTAAGCAAAAATGTTTGCTGTTAAATTGCTACTATAGCTGTAGTAATTCTTCTATCTTGTAGTTCTTTTTTGTTTATGAGTTTAATATCTCTTTTTCCTGCTAGAATTGCAGTTTTGGAAGACTATAGAGAGTCAAAACTCCATGTCTGAGCCAAAAATTTTCTGGAAGCTAGTTCTCTTAAGTTAGTTTCTTGAATCATAATTATGTCTAAGTTGTAAGATTTCAATAATATGAGTGTTTTTAAAGCTTTAAGTCTGTTGTTTAGACCTTTTACATTCAGTATAGCAATTTTAATCATAAGATATAGTAAGTAATTAGGGCTGCACCAAGAAGGTTTATTCTTAGTATTAGGATCTAGATCCCGAAGAGTTCTGATGAGAGCTTCTGGAAGTTCTATATGGTTAGTATGCTAGAGATTGGTCTTTTCTCTTTGCAAACTTTTTTTTTTGTTCTTAGATGTTACCACAATAAAAGGTGTATCTTCAGAATTATAGAAACTTTATACAGAGTTTTTTGTAGTTGCTGGTACTGATTTAACTATACAGATTGTTGTATTTAAGGGTAGAGTGTACGTAGATCATTTTTCATATGATCTCGATGGTACATTTTTTTTGTGTAACAAATTACAT
>CAJVPZ010000876.1:0-16544 GCA_910592135.1 Racocetra fulgida | reverse complement strand
TATTCATCCGTTCCTGGTTAGTGCGACAATGTCGCACAGCTACTTAGTTAAAAAAAAATTTTTTACTATAAAAAAAAAAGCCGCGTGCCCGCGTCACTGATCACTGTCCCATGATATGAAAACCAAGTATATAATTTTGTGCAGCCTAATAGAATCTTTCTGGTTTTCTGCCAGTTTCCTGTTAGTGCTATGATAGTTCTAGGCACTATTGGATCACTATTATGGTGCCAAGATGGATCCTCAAATCATGTGTTCTAAAAATCAGCCAGAATTATGCCATAGAGCCAGCCGAAATTAACTACAAATTTACTATGCCACCTGATATGATTTTTTTTTATATTTGACAGGCAACAAAATAGGCACAAAAGGTAAGTACCTCAATATAGAATCAAGTACCCAGACCAGCACAGAGGGCCAGCATCCCCAACATAGAACCAGGCATCCAAACAGATATAGAAGACCAATATAAATAATATAGAATTTGATGTGTAAATGGATTAGAAACAAGAAGGAAATAGCAGTATTTAGATCACATGCTGGTAGTTAGATTAAATAGTGGGTGATAGTTAGATCGTATGGTAGTAAAATATAAATATCAGAAAGAGTTTAAAGAGATAGCTAGAATATAAAATAGATATCTGATATAGAAATATATAGATTATATAGTAATAATTAGATTACATATTTAGATTATGTAGCGTTTATTAGATTATATTATTTAGATCATATGGTGGTGCTCAGATTATATAGTGCTATTTAGACTATATAGAGATATTTAGATTATATAATGATATTCGGATTATATAGTAGTATCTAGATTATATAATCTAACCTAAGTGGGATACCACCTGCGATATAATTATATCGCAGGTGGTATCCCACTAACTGTAATATTGCATGAAATATCGGTATATTAAATCTACTATATATTAGGCGGGGACCTCAGAAGTTGTTAGCCAAAATAGTTAGCAAAAATAGATTGTAAAATTAGCGAATCAAAATAGTTTATTATAAATTTATATTTAATAAATATAAATTTTAATGTAATCATATTTCTCTTTTGCAAGTTCTTTATCTATCCGGTCATCATCTAAAATATGCATATAATTATCTGTTTATATAAATCAGTTCAAGAACAAAGATAATAATCATATGTTTAGTGCAAAAGTAGCAAATTTCGCATTTTAGTACAAGACAATTGTTGCTAGCACTAGCTATTTTGATAAAAAAAAATAGCACTATTTTAGATGCTACAAAAATCTGAAGACTCTGATACTAGGTTTTATCTTTGTACAAGATACATCTCTATCACTATTTTATATATATTTTATTTTATCTTGTATACTTAATTTAGTTAGAGAGTTGTATTACAATTAAAATTTGGAATTTGAAAACTTGGGATTTGGGATGAGATTTAATTTGGAATGGAATTTGGGATGAATTGGGGATTTGGCAAGAATTTGGATTATGATAGCCCCAGTTTGGGATTTGAGGTTTTTTCATATGAGATTGATTTGTAGTTTGAGTAGCATGTATAAGTAGACATCCCGATAAATTTTGCAGTAATTAGTAAGATAAAATTCTGTTGTTATAATTACTGTAAAACGTCATACAAGGTAGCCAGGTATCTTATATCTTGCATAACTTATATGCTCCTTATATCGGCAGATTTTCAAAGGGTCCCAAAATTAAAGAGGTATTGTCTGACTAGTTGGGATGGGACAGTCATTAGATTCATTAATAATTAATTATACTATACGGGGTAAGGATAGTTATTAAACTCATTAATAATTACAAATTGATCAATAATCAATTTAATTAGATCACAAGGCTTTAGCGGATCTCAAAAAAAAGTAATCAGTTAAAGGGTGGAGTAATCAGTTAGATATGAATTTTTGTATTAAAATTTTGATTTTTAAGGTACTTGTGAGATTTTTAGGGTATTTTCTGGGACAGGCTGATTAGTTGACTATATATGTGATAATTATTTGATAGTCATTGCTGCTGAGTTTGTTAGATTTGAAGATATCAAAAAGGCCCAAGTTTGAAAATCTGTCGATATGTGTACTTGCTTACCAGAAAAAAATTGATATTAGTAAGTTGGCTATCTAGGTATCTCATGATAGGCTTGTCAACAAAGTGATAGAGCAATGTCATTGATTTTAGATAGCATTGTCAAAAATAAAATTGTGCTATAGTTTGGGTTAGAGTTAAAATATTTTTATGTCTAATAGTAAATTTTACAAAGAGTATTTTTGATTAGACCACAGAAAGTGGTCTCTTAATTAAAATTTCGAATTATTTCTGTTTTTTAGTTAAAGCCTCTAGCTGTCTTACAAAATTTTTTCCACACCTTGTAATAATGACCAATTGAATTTCAGGATCAGATGTAATGTGAAAATCGAGACGAAGCAAAAAAACAAAAATAGATCTAAATTTTAATTAGGAAACCACCTTCTGTGGTCTAATGAAAAATAATCTTTGTAAAATTTTACTTGTAGACGTCACATTATCAGCATAGTGGACAAACTCAAATTTAGATGATCAACATTGTGGCTTAGCCAATTTAATAAAAAAATTTTTTTGATTTTTTATACAGTTTAAAGTACTTTGTATTTTTGTAATTTTTCGAAACTTACCAACTAAGTTCATTTCAAAAAAAAGCTAGCAAAAGATCTTTGACTGCCCAGTCTTCTATTAAAATTAATCCCAAATAATCCCAATATCCAAAAAGTTTTATTAGAGACAAAGTTTATAAGAGATCTAAGATAGTTAAATCCGTAATTTGAATACACAAAGGTATTTTAGTGTCAAAACCAAAGACAAATGATGCAAAACTAAGATTTAGTTTTTTTTAGAAAAAGCCAAAACAAGTTTGAATAGTGTTTATATAAAAAGCAGAGTAAAAAAAGATAAGTTAACTCATTTTATATACTTTAAATCTAAAGTTATACATATTATAAATGAGTTTGTTATT
This sequence comes from Racocetra fulgida, assembly GCA_910592135.1. Lineage (NCBI taxonomy): Eukaryota > Fungi > Glomeromycota > Glomeromycetes > Diversisporales > Gigasporaceae > Racocetra > Racocetra fulgida. The sequence goes on along the minus strand of CAJVPZ010000876.1, from coordinate 13,567 downwards.
TTATAGGTTAAATTTTAATTATTTTAACTATTACAATTTAAAACACTAATAGGAACAATTTAGAATCAATTTAATAAAGTATATTTATTGAATAGATTAAGTAGAAATAATTTACACGCATTTGAAAATAAAATTTTATTAAGAAATATATAAGCAAATAGGGGATTGTAATATTGTTAATATCTCATGTTCTAGTAGGTAGAATTTGACGAAACTTATACTATTCAATTCGTCTCAATGAGACGAATCAAATGATATAAAATTCATCAAATTCTGACTGCTAGATCGTAAGATATCTTTGATTTAGTAAATAAAGATTTTTGAACATTATTGGCTAATTATCACATATACAAACACAACTAATCATTTAATTTTATGTGATCAATTATCTCATACTTTTATTAAACAGATCGGTCCTGAGTCACAAATTTCAAGTTTGGAAGTTTGTACTATCATGATTGTTTATCATACTCACATTATTCTAGTTCTAACTCTAATTATAATATGGTTTTCTTAACTTTAATTTTGAAAAACAAAACACATTTGTTTTGATTATCACATTATATCTGATCCTGAAATTCGATTAGTCATTATTATAAGAGTGGAAAAAATTTTGTGGAGACAGGACAGCTACCTAAAATTTTTTAGGTTTGCTTCGATTGTTTACATCATACCTGATCTTGAAAGTTGATTGGTCAAAAATCTGTTTTTTTAGTTTCGCTTCAATTGTTTACATCATACCTGATCTTGAAAGTTGATTGATCAAAAATCATTGTAAACAATTTTTTGTAGGAGAGCTAGGGGCGAGAGATCAAAAATAAGATTATTGTATATAAATTTGTAAATGTAATATGATATCATGCTTAATCATATGAAGGCTGATATATATAGGAAAACACCTTTGGTTTCGCTATTACCCACCTTATAAAATTAGGCTGGTTTCATCATCTCACCTATCCCAACCCAAAGTTAGAAAAGATACTATCTGAATTAGTAATGATCATATGATATAGAGCCTGCTTAGTAAATCACAGTTTAGTGTAGTGACTGCCTGATCAATAGTTAATAGATATAGGCACTGTTATGCCTGAACGCTATCCCTTATAAGCTTAGTATAACTAATTTACTTTAGCAATGTATATACATATATAATCTTAAAAAAAATATATATGGGGTCTTTGCCTTGAAAATCAAGTTATGGAACATAGTAAATTATATGTTCTATATTTGATTTTCAAGGTAAAGACCCCATATTATAAAAATTGGTAAGACTATATATAAAGTATAATTATTTTTAACATAACATAGCTTTGTAAAAGAAGTTTTATAACTTCTTTTTATTAGGTTTGGTCAATTCATCAAGATATTAAAACTGAATAACTATTTAAATCTTTTAGAATGTGTTTGTGATCTTGCTTCAAATATACTATACCTTGCATTAAAATACTAAATTTTGATTTATACCTGAGTATATAAGTATGGGAGTATTATACTTATGTACTCAGACATATAATAGTAAAACATACTAAAAACATAGAAGTATTCATATAGTATACTCTCTTACACACATACTCCAGGTATATATGTTGGATAAATACAGTATATAGTTTACTAAACATATCAGCAGATTTGTACAATAATCCCTAAAATGTCAGTCAAAAAAATTTCACAGATCATATGAAATAACAAAACAACCAATCAAATTTTGAGATCAGGTGTATAATAAAAATAATGCAAAAAACAAAAACAATCCAAAAACTATTTATAACTTAAAATTTTGTCTATAAAACTGTCTTCTGCATATTAACAAAAAGTTTTTCTTGCAAAATTTTAATATAATTATAATCTATTAAACCAATCTACTAGCAACATACTAATCCTAAACAAATAGCAAAAGATTTTTTTAGCAAAATTTTTTTATTAGAATTACATAATGTGTAAAATTTTTTTGATTAATACTGTATTACTAGTTTTTTAGATTTTTTTTTTTTAATTGGTAATCCACAAGTCAACCATAGAGTGATCATAGTAAAATATGACTCAGATTACTATATAAATTTACTATAGTGTGAATGTGGCTTGCACAAATCTAAAACTTTTTTTTATACTAAGTTAATTACTGCATTTTTAAATTTATACTTATAAATGCTTTTTTTGTACCTGTGCCTATCTTTTTTGCTTAAGAGACTTTTGTAGAGCCTGTTAAGACATATCTAATAGTAGTTAGACCATCAAAATTGGCCTAGTGGGTGCTGAGATATCTTTAAAAAACCTTTTTTTACTATATAAACTTTTTTGCAAACAATACTATTGTTTGCAAAGAAGTTTATATAGTAAAAAAAAGGTTTTTTAAAGATATCTCAGCATCCACCAGGCCAATTTTGATGGTCTAACTACTATTAGATATGTCTTAACAGGTTTTACAAAAGTCTTTTAAGCAAAAAAGGTGATTAACTTAGTATAAAAAAAAGTTTTAGATTTGTGCAGGCCACATTCGCACTATAGTAAATTTATATAGTAAACTGAGTCATATTTTACTATGATCTTTCTTTGGCTGACTCATGGATTACCAATTAATATTAAAATAACTACTTTGGGATCTGGCATGTTTATTAACTTTGGTTACAAATACCAGGGCAGCTACAGAACTATCTCTAACTTTGTTACATTAATAAGGATACATTTTAGCTATACTTATATCTTTTAAGTGCCTAATTTAAGTAGTCTGCTTATTATTAAGTTCTATACTAAATAACATACCTATAATCTACTATTATTTGAGTTATCTAATTAGACCCTCTAATCAACATAATGCTGTTGAATATTCTTTCCAAAGAGAAATTGCTGGTAAAGCTCCTTAGAACTATTTTATTTTTGTGATAAACTTACTAGAACAGTCTATATTCTACATATATATCATTTCGATTTTCAGTAACTTATATCTCAATTGCAATTAAATGCTTGCAGCATTTTATCTTTGCTACTGTCACTTATTTCTTGTCCTTGCAAAGTTCACCCAAACCTCAGCATCCACTTTATAAACTATCAACAGTACTTCGATGCTAAATGTCAGTGCTCCAAACTTCTAATTTAGATAGTTTAAGAGAGACTAGTGAGTGTCTTCTAATCTTCTGTATGAATCTTTTTTCTCTGGTTATCGGGTGGCTTGATTGGTATAGTGCTTACTAAATACTCAGTCCTCATTCAGTTTAACTTTGGTGTCTAGTTCTCCAGATGATAGTCCTTTATATAGTATCATCAAAGATCTGTACTATCTTTCTACTTAAAACTTCTCAAGTGGGCTTTTGTATCTTTCAATCTCTTGGATTAATTTAGCTACTTTATCTAAAATTTGTATAACTTATATATTACACTATATTCCATAACCTCCTAATACAAGTTGGTGAGACCAAGGTTACAAGTACTAACCTGATTGATATGTTATATAGTCTGCTATAATACATTCTGCAAATTCAAATTTCGTTGCCAGTGAAATTCAAAGTTTTGTTTTGCTGTTTGGAGGTATAACAACTTATCAACTTCACTAAGTTGACATATCCTAGTCTTTTAGATTTGCATAGTCTAATAAATATAAGAATCTATCAATTATAATTCTAGTTAAAATTGTTAATTACTTGATCAGAACTGGAATTAAATAATTTAAAATTTGATCAAATGATTGATAATTTTGACCAGAATTGTAACTGATAGGTTTCTATATTTATTAGACTGCACAGATCTACTAATATAATACTGTTATGCATTAAAAAATTATCATGCACCTTATCATTATATAGTTACATATCATAATTTACCAATCAGGAATAGTTAGAATATGTAAAGTAGTAATACAAATAGTAGAAAATGGCATGTAAATAGTAATTTTTGTGAAGGTTCTGATTCAAAGATTAATAAAACACTTGTCAATCATATTCTTTTTGATTAAATTTTTTAAACAAATTAGGAAAAAAATTCTTTCAGTTTTTTTAAAATTTTATTCTAATACATTTTATTTTATTTTAGAATTAAATAAAGATTTAATAAATTGAAATACAGTTGACTCTCTCTAAATATATTGCATTGAAACCAGGCTCAAATATTCTATAGAATAGGTGGGCAATATAAGAAATAAGCTTTGCTAATGATTAGTAATCATTAAATTTTTAATATCGAAGTTGCAGAGTTGGCAGAGTTTGCCCACCTATTTTATAGAACATCTCTAGCCTTTTAGCAATATATATTAAAAAAACAATTAAAAAAATGTATTTATAAAGATCAAATATATATATAGGCCCCAAATTTAAACCTGCATTTAGAGAAAACATACATTTAGAGAATATGCATTTAAAGAGAGTTTACTGTATTTAAAATACATTAAAGATTTTACTTATTACAGAGTACCATCTACTCACTTCTCCTTGTGAATTTATGTTCTTTAAATATAAAAAAAAATAATATATTAAAAAATCGATTACTAAAAATACTAAAATCAGATACTAAAAAAGAAAAAAAAAAGTAAAAATTATCATTTTTATAAAATCATCAAAATTTAGATTAGTAATAATTGTATTAGAATTTTTTAGTTACAGTCAGCCCTCTCTAAATACATGACATCAGGACTATAATAAAAAATTGAAAAAATATGTATTTAAAGAGGTTATGCATTTAGGGAGGTAAAAATCTATAAGTATTATATTAATTGGGCCCAAGAAAAGACATGTATTTAGGGAGGTTTTTTATATATATGTATTTAGAAAGGTTGCATTTAGAGAGGTCTGACTGTATTTCAAATTTTGTAATACAGTTGATACTGTCTAAATATATACTATATACTGTATAAATACATAATTTTTTAAAAAATTTAATAGTAATATGTATTTAGACAGTAAATTTTCTAGTATTTAATTGGTTAATACTGTTTAAATACATAAAATTAATTTTTTTTTGTATCCACCGATAGTATGCATTTAGACAGTATCAACTATATTTAATCTTTTTAATATTTGATCTTAATAGATAATTCTTCAGTGAACTGAAGAATTCTCATAGTTTAATACAGTACAATGTGATTCTATAAGTAAATCATAGACAAAAATATGGAGATTTTTTAAAGAAATGTAGCGTTTGTTCAAAAAAACCTTTTTCTTACTAAGTAAATTATCTTTGGGTTTCTAACAAAAGTTGTAAAGCTCATCAAGATACATTTAATAGTAGTAAAAACATTAAAATTGGCTTGGTACAGTGCGGGAATCTATAAATCAATATATAAAATTAAAAAATTTTAAAATTATATAAAAAAATAAAAAATATATTTAAATAAAAAACCTTTTTATATAAATATAAAACAAACTGAATAGAACAAAACTATAAAGTTTGTTTTGAATATAATAAAATTTGATAATGTTATTTTTTTTTAAAGTTACTAGTAAAATAAAAATTTGCTGCATATATATAAAAACATAATAAAATTTTAAAAAATATAATACAAATTTAAAAAACAGAATAAAATTTTGAAAAATTAGCCAATCAAATTTCAGTATTTTGGCTCAAATTTGGCTACTTTTAAAAAAGGTGTTGATTTAAAGGTTTCTGCACTGTAGTTCTTGAGAAATCTTTAAAAAATATTTTACTAACATATAAATTTTCTTTAAAGAAAATTGATTTTTTTAAAAAAGATTTTATATAGTCAATGAAATGTTTTTTAAGATTTTTCAAAACCACCAAGCCAATTTTAACATTTTACTACTATTAGATATGTCTTGATGAGCTTTACAACTTTTTTTTATAGTCAAGATTAGTCTCTTTAGTTTTTCACTTTTATTAGATTATAGAATCATGTAGTGTTCTTGTCAAAGGGGCCCCAGACAAGTATATTCTGACGAAAGTATATTCTAGCTATACTTGTACCTTTTGAGCGCCTAATTTAAGTAGTTTGCCTATTACTATGTTCTATACTAGATGCTGTACCTATAACCTACTATTATTTAGATTACTCAATTAAATCCTCTAATCCGAGTTTTCTATACCAATTCATCTAATATCATCCAGAACATGCGATACATAAGTCAGTCCAAGTTCTATAATCATTGTGAGCCACCTATAGGACTACTGGCATAGTTAACTAATTCATCCTCGAGTGCATTACCTGCTAAAGCAGTCCGGTATCCACTATTACCATATTACCTAGTCTTTTTCAGATAAGTCTTGCCAGATAGGTTCTATACCTTTACAGGCAAGCTACATTGCCAATTCTTTCTGCAGATAAGTTCACCAGATAGATGCTAAGCCTTTACGAGCAGACCATACTGCCGAATTCCCTGGCTCTTGCAAAGTTCATCCAAACCTCAGTACTCTTTCTTCAAGACAACCTGGTACTTTCCTTTTCAGTATCCCCTAGTTGGTCTCCCCAGACTACCAATCCAGATGGCTTGGAAGAAACATTGGTCTCATAGTATCTGTCAATCCTTTTCCTCCAGTTGATACTCAAGCTGACAGCCTAGTTAGGAGAACAACTTGCCGAGTATTCTTGTTACGTCTGGTTCTCTGGCCTCAAGTGAAGCCTATTCTAATAGCCACTGTCAAAAGTCTGTACTACATCTTTACTTGGGTCTTGCTAAGCAGACATCCATTTTTCTGGTTCCTTGGGTTTATATGAGCTCGAGGTCTTATCATGGGTTTGCACTGACTAATACTAGCTTGCATGTTTTCATATAATTTATATATTGCACAAATGCTCCATGTTCTTCCAATCTTGTTAGTGCAACCAAGATTACAGAGATTCCATTTCAACTAATCATTGAAAGACAGTAGCTGTCATACAAGCAGAATATTTAAAATTTTGCCGTTGGTGAGTTTTGAACCCACCTGCCAACTTGCCACTTGGGGGTGCAACAACTTAACCACTTCACTAAGTTACTACATCTGCTTTACAACTTTTATTAAAAGCCCAAAGGTGATTTACTTAGTAAGAAAAAAGTTTTTCTTAGATGAACGTTACATTTTTATCTTAAGAGATTTATATATAGAACTGAGTTGAATTTTACTATGATAATTCTTCAGTTCACTGGAGGATTATCAATTAAATATTTTTAATTTAAATTTTTTAATTTAAATATTTTAATTTAAAATATTTTAAATAGAATATATAATTTTTTAGCAATTGAATGAATGTAAATATTACACAAAAATTTGAGATATACTAAATACAATTTTATTAAATTGAATCATAATAATTTTATAAAAAGCTGATTTTTGTTCACACCTTTATAGTCATAGAAAAAAAGCTAATTACAATTAATTTATATATGAAAATGAACCTAAATAAATGTAACAAAAAATTTTATAAATATTTTATTTTATTTTTTTTATAGTCAAGGTTAGCCTCTTTGGCTTGTCGCTTTTATTAGATTATAGAATCATGTAGTGTCCTCAAGGGGGCCCCAGACAAGTATATTCTGATGAGGATACATTCTAGCTATACCTGCACCTTTTGAGCACCTAATTAAGTAGCTACCTATTGCTAAGTACTACACTAGATGCCATACCTATAACCCACTATTATTTGGATTACCCAATCAAACTCTCTAATCTGAGTTTCCTATGCCAATCCATCTAACTTCACCTGGAACATGCAATACATTAGTCAGTCCAAGTTCCAGGATCATCGCAGACTACCTATAGAACTACCGATATGGTTAACTGATTCATCCTCAAGTGCATCACCTGCTAGAGCAGTTCAGTACCCACTATTACCATATTACCTAATCTACTTCGGTAACTTATGCCTAGACCAAGATCAAGTACTTACAAGCCAAAGCCACTACCATTACCTAATCAGCCCTTATAGAGTTCACCCAAACCCCAGCACATCTCCTTCAAGACAACTCGGTACCTTCCTTTACAGTACCCCTAGCCGGTCTCCCCGGACTACCAATTCAGATAGCCCAGAAAAGACACCAGTCTTTTCCTCCGGTCGACCTGGCAGCCTGGTTAGTAGAGTAACTTGCCAGTACTCTTGCCTCGTCCAGTTCTCTAGCCTCAGGTAGAGCCTATTCCGGTAAGCACCGTCAAAAGCTTGTGCTACCTCTTTACTTGGATCTTGCCAAGCGGGCTTCCCATAGCACTATTTATTAGATTTACACGATCTGAGGACTTATTATGAGTTTATGCCACCTTATCGGTTTTGTATTCTCTTTGTGCAACTCGTACATTACACAAATGTACCGAGATCTTCCTTAAATTGACCCGATAGTGCAATGGATATTCTTTCTATATAAGGTATAACTGATGTTACAGGATCTTCTTCCCAACATATAAGAGAGTTGTCATTACACGAAAGAATTCAATTTTTTGCTATTGGTAGGAATTGAACTCTGGATGTGTCGCTTGGAGAGGTGACAACCCAACCACTTCACTAAGTCACTACACCCCTCTTATAAATATTTTAATTACTTTCTGATAAAATAATAATAAAATAATAATAACTAATTATAAAAAATAAATTCATAAAAAAGATGTCTGCTAAACTTTTGACTATCTGCTATGTTTATTTTTATACAGAATAGATTATTTAAGAATTTATTATAAAAAGATAACAGATATTGTAAGACTACACGTTACTTTGGTTATACCAACATCTGAATATAACAATATCATAGTAAAATCTTTCTATATCGACATTTTTTTCAAAATTTTAATATAAAATGTCGGTATAACTCACTATATCGACATTTTGAATTTTTTTACTAATGCCTTAAAAATGTTAATATAACTAAAGTGATGTGTACAAGACAATAACTTGACCATAATAATATACTTAAATTTAAAGCTTTTCTCTTTATAAATAAACTGATAAGTAATCTTATAAATAGATGTTAATATATACAAAGACATCTGCTACTTTTAAATCAACAGAATAAGCTGTCTTCAAATATAATTTTCCATTTAAAACTGCTTCATCTTTATTATTTATAAGACACAAGGTTGATCCTATCTAAAGTCTTCTTCTTGTTAGACAAAAACATATTCTCTCCAAGCCAAGCCTAAGCAGATACTCTACTTAGAACAATATAAAAATATCATATCTTAACAGATCAGTTTTTAATGCTGACTAAAATGTAATCAAAGAATACCAAAAATTAAAAAATATCACTATGACAAACCCTACTTCTTGAACACCTTTCCCAAACAAATCTAAACAAAAAAAAAAAAAACTACAAAACAAATCACTACAGTATAATCACAAAAATAAAAACCTATTATATACAAAAATTAACTACTTAATAATATAAAACTTTCTTACTATCTTCGTAAAAACAAAATAAAATATACAACTAACAATCAAACAAAAACATCTAAATTATATATTAACTTGTCCAATAACATTACTATACTACCATCACTATACTATATAACCATGTACACTACAAAAAATCAATTAAAAAACTGGCTAGTTAAATAAATAATTACTAATATATTTAAAAACTAAGGTGGCTTTTTCTTTTGATAGTACTTATATTTAATAGATCAGTGCCTATTAAATATCAGATAATTATTAAAAGATATATTTGATAAGACATTATCTTTTGGTACACCTTGCATTCAGTGCACTTCTCTTAATATCTCAAAATTTTACTAGGGTAACCTCTGTTGTATAACTAATAAAAAATGTTTTTTTGTAAAGTTTTTACTTTAACCCAACCCTAATTCTAACTTTAAACCTAACTTTAACTTTAATTTAATGCTTATTTATATTGATTTTGCTGTAGTTTGCTATAGGATGCACCGTGTGTACTCTGTATAAAATAATAATTTTCTATTTGATATTAATCAGTATATTAAAAAAATAGTTTATTCATAAAGAATAAATTAAAGTCTATATAATCTTGAGATCATGAATATTTTTTTGTGGCATAATCAAGCTTTGTATCAACTAATTACAAAAGTCAGTATATAAATAGATATTATTTAATATGACAAAAGTCAGTGATATTAAATTTTAAATAGAAAATTTTGTAAAAAAAATCAAAGAATTTGAAATAGTGATTGAAACTGATCAAAAATTTATAACTAATTAAACTTTATATTTTATTGACTTTAATCGATTAAATAATCGATTAAAGTCACATAATAATTAACTAAACAAATCATCAAATTTCACAATCTGTACAAATTTATTTTAAGACATTATCATTATACTACTACTATTATGTATAACGATAGCAAGTTATAATAATTTTACTTTTAATCATGTTCTGTATAAAATACTACTGCCCAAATTTGCTTTGCAGTATAAATTATAATAAAAATTTAATATATAAAATCCAGAATCAAATAGTATATAATATATAAAAAAAGGGTGTGGTGACTTAATGAAGTTGGTAAGTTGTCGCACTCCCAAGTAGCAGAACAAGAGTTCAAATCCCACTAGCAACAAAATTCGAATTTTACAAAATGTGTTATAGCAAACTATATGTAATTTGATGGATCATCAGATCTGTAGCTTTGATCATATCAGCTTGTACTAGAAGAATGTGGAACTATAGTATAACGCAAAAGTTACATAAAACCTGAGTAAAGCATTTGTGTAAATCTAAGAGCTGGAGCACACAGAATCCCACTTGGCAAGTCCCAAATAGAGAGGTAGCACAGATCTTTGACGGCACTACATAAAGGATTATTACTGAAGATCTGAAAACTGAACAAGACAGAGATGTTCAGCAAGGCACCATACCAACCAGGCTGTCAGTGTATTTTAAAGAAGGGATCTGCTCTTCTGGGCTATCTGAATTGGGAGTTTGGAAAACTGGTGAAATGGTAGACGGTCTGTAAAGTGAGTACTGGGGTTTGGATAAACTCTATAAGAGCAGGAGTAGGTAATGGTAGCGGCTTCAGCTCACAAATACTCGTTCTCAGACTTGGCGTAAATTACCAAAAGTCTAAGTTAGCCAAATTATAGGTATAGAAAGCTCTAGCAACGATGCCTTAAGAATAAATTAGTTCTAAGGTTACGGTATACATCCAGAACTCTTGACTGACAAATGTAACAGAGTGTTCTGGTAATACAAGAGAGCAGTGTACGTTACAGAGAGTTTAAATAGATAATTCCTTAGTTGGGTTATAGATATAGCAGCTAGTGTAGAACCTATAGTGTACAGTTATCTATATGCGGACTACTTAAATAGGCGCTCAAAAGGTGTACATGTAGCTAGTTGTACTCTCTAATATAATTGAAGTTCCATTGTAAGCTCTCCACCCATTATACTTGAATAAAAACCTCTACGCTAAAGAGGCTAGTTAATAAAAAAAAATAACATATAAAAAAAAACCAATATATGAAGTTTGGTTAACAAAAACACAACTTATAAATTTTTTTCTATTTTGAAAAAATTATATTTAAAATTTAATGTAATAATAACAATAAAAATTTATTATTAGTAAAACCTGTTAGATCAATATAATTTGACCAATTATATGAATCCTTTTCTATAATCACACAGCAAGAATCAGCAACTGGATTACAAAATCTAATTTTTTTTTTTTTTTTTTTGAGAGTGAGACCTGCTCTTAGTTTTTTATTAATAACATTTTGTATTATTATTACAATTTAATATCAAGATATTTTTACATATTTTAAAATTAAGCTATCTAAAAACTTTCAACAAAGGCTAATTTACTTTCAGCCTAGGCTCTACTAAGAGAAGGTGCCAAGTCTTCACTCAAATTGCATTTGATATATTGTGTTAGGAGATGCGTTGTGTATATAGTATTGTTTAGTTCATCTTATCCATTTATCTTAAGCTGTTTGCTGTATATTATAGTCTGTGTTTGTTTGCATATTTTGTTGATTTGTGTTTTGTATAGGGTTGTTGATTGTATTTTGTTTTTAGTTATTACTTGTTGTTTGAACTGTAATTTTGCAGTGGTCTTTCCATATTTGATTGTAGATTGTTTTGCAGATTTTGTGGAATAACTTGACTGTATTGGGTTTTGATAAGTATAATCAATTTTAGGTTTTGTTTGAATGCATCTGTAATGAGACCTTAGATCAAAGTTATAGTATTGCTATTGGCTGTGGTGTTAAAATTATTGAAAAGTTTATCTATAAACTCTTGTTTATTACTATTTGTTGCTGTGTCTTTTTGATTTTTATCTATAAACTTTCTAACTATATTGTTTATAAAGGTGTTTATATTAGTTGGGTTCATTAGGCATATTAGCCAGTGTATGTTTGTTTCATCTTCTGTATTGCATATTTTGCATTAAGTTTCTGGATATGTGTAGAGTCCATTTATTTAGATTTTGGAGGGTTGGTAGTTCGTCTAGTAGGAGTTTTAGTTTGAAGACCTTTAGTTTAAAGTGAATTAGATGTGTTTATCGAGACATTGGTATATTATTATAATTAATGAATGTGTATATTAATTTTCAATCAATGTTTTGTATATTGATCCACTTTTGTGTTCGATTTTGTGAGTGCTATATGGCTAGATTTTTTGTATTTTGAATGTTTCTAATTAGTCTTCTTGTTTTTTGTATTGTTGTGTGATTAAACTATGCAAGTATATATATTGTGTAGTCGGCTTGTTAAAATTTTGGTATTATTTCTTGTATGTTAGCATCAAAGGTTGTTTTTGTATATAATTTTGTAAATGCTAGAGGTTCACTTGATATTGGTATAGTATTAGTTCTAGTTGAATATTTTTTCTTGCTGTAAGTATGAAAACATTGCACCAGTATAGCTAGTATTGATTTTTTGTTATAGTATTCTTCTTGTTGTATTTGATCATATTGTATTGTTGGTATATATTGATAATGTGAGTTGCAGTTGTAAGTATCTTTAGTATTGTATTGATTGGTATGATAGCTATTAGCATTAAAATTGCTGTTAATATAGCAGTAGTTTTTGATGGCCAATTTGTAATTTTGTTGGTTAGTTTAATGTTAGTTTGGCAAATTTCTTAGGTGAATCTATATATAGATTGTCCAGTATTTGTATCTTTATATGTTGTTATTATTGTATTTGTTTCTTTATACATGATAATATCTTTTGCTATTTTATTAGTATTGTATTAATTGTGATCTCTGAGAACATATTATTGCATATTTGTAATGTCTTTAGTAGTTTTTTAGATGTTTGGTTAGTTAAAATATGTTGTTTATTTAGTGGTAAGATGTTTTGTTGTCATATGCATTGTAGTGCTTTTTGTATTTCTTTTGCATTACTGTATATACGTTTGCTGTAGCTCATTTGTATTATACTATAGTTTTTTAAACTTATTTGTATAGCACATTTGCTGTGATGTGTTGTGGTTGTTAGTTTGCATTAGTTGTATTGTATAAGTTGTTGTGGTTGTTGTCCGTCTTTTTTGTATATCCAGTGTGTTAATTTTATGTTATGATTATATATTGTTGTTGTTTTTCTAATTATAGTTTGGTTTTTATTTATATCATTATCTATTTGTTTTTAATTAATTCTGGTTTGTTAATTGTATATGGGTTTGGTGTTTGTAGTATTAGTTGATTTGTTTGCTGGATTTGTATATCAATTATTGCAGTGATTATTTTGAAC
>CAJVPZ010000875.1:0-16548 GCA_910592135.1 Racocetra fulgida | reverse complement strand
CTTTAAAAAAAATCGATTTTTTTTAAAGAAATTTTATATGTAAAAAAGAAGTTTTTTAAAGATTTCTCAAGAACTACCAGACTAATTTTAATGTTCTTACTACTATTAGATACATCTTACAAGCCCAAGAGTGATTTACTTAGTAAAAAAAAAGTTTTAGATAGAAGCGCTGCACATTCGAACTTATAGTAAAATTTATATATAAAAAAATATATTTGCTTAGGTGATTCATGATTTGTCTATTAATTATTTAACTAATACAATTCTATAATATTTTTTTTAATTAAGCTAATCTGTATTGATATTGATTTAGTTAATAATACTATATAATATAAAAATCGACTTGTTGCATCTATAGTTGACAACTAACCAACTAATCTGAATACCAAATAAAAATTGTTTTGATAAAAATTTGTTTAGATTCCACTGTGATAAAGAGATTTTTATATCATATGTTTATAGAAATTACAAGTCTCCGAGATTTTACTTCAAATTTTTATTGACTAGAACTATTCGCATATCACCTTTTTTTTATAATATAATATACATACTTTTTATTAGTAATTGGAATCGGTTTAGTCGACTAAAAAATCTGTATAATAAGCAATATACTATGTTTAGTCAATTGTTTTTTTACGTTACACCTGATCTTGCTTCTTGGATCATATTATGTCCAATCAAAATTGCGATTTACTGATGACCAATAGAAGCATGGGGTGAAATTAGTAAACGCGAGTCTCTGATCTTGACTAATTTAGAGGAAAGTTCACGCTTTCTTGTATCGAAAGATTCTTTAACCGATTTAAATCGAAGTTGGCAAACTTTCTTAATAATGTCAATATTCGATTTACGATAAACGTACGTACGTACGTATTACTGCCAAAAGCGCATAGATGAAGCTTTTCAAATCTATAAGTACAGTTATCTTGATAATTATTAAAATTATACATTTCCCTTATGCATTGCATTTTTATACCCCTGCGGAAAAAATTGCGCATGATGCATTAATTATAGGAACGCAATAAGGTATCCAGCACAGACCGGAGTAACCGGTAACACAGGTCAATGCCAAAAAAAAAAGGTTCATGTCACAAAATATCTTCGACGCGACAGACATACATATATAAAATACGGCAAAAACAGTGTTTCTTTTTCGGTACACCTTACTTGCTGTAGAATCCCGTTCACTTGGCGAGAATCTCATCCAGCCTTTCCATTCCTTCGAATTTTGATCTGTTCAGTTTTGTTTACGTACTTACATTCGACTTTGTACATTGAAAGTTTACTGTGAATTGCTTTTTACCAAACTGTGCACTATAAATTCAACGTTTTAGCATTTATTTTCTTCATCTTGACACATCATGCCATCCAAAACATCGAAATATGTATATCATGGTCATAGCAAAATAATTTCTGGTGTTATTGCGGTTCTAGAAGCCACCAGTAAACCACTTTCTTTACAAGAGCTGGTTGATGAAATGACCAGACGGCAATTAGTGGTCTTCCAGTAAGCATTATTTTTTATCCATTTGAAATGTTTAATGTTGACCGTCGGTTTACGTTATTCAAAGTGATATAAGTTTCCATTGTGTTTTAATCGTAATTTATTTGAACTGTAGTGGTGCAACGCCACGCAACACTGTAAGCGGTGAAATCAGTAAGCTTCTCAATGCAGTTGGTCCCAGCAATGCACCTATCCTCAAAGTTAACCAGGGCAAACTTACCAAATTTTTCTTGCGACCGCGTCATCAACAAGATACGTTGTAAGTTGGCTTATTGTATTTAATAATTGATTCTTGGATTGTTTATTAATTTATGATTCTTTTTTGCAAATAACAGAAAACAGCTGCCGAACGGTAAAATTCAAAAGAGGCACTCATCCCGTTCTAATCGCAATAATCATCACCTTCAGGCGACCACCATGTCACCATCTGATGTCCAAAGTCAAAAAGAGCGCGTTCTCGATCAAAAGAAACGTCGTCAGATGGAAGATCTCAAGTAATTGTGATATTTTATTTAATTTATGATTTATTGGTCCTAAGACTGATCCTGATCTTTATTATACTAATCCATTATATAACATAGGGCTGCTTATCTACTTTCCTGTCTTTCGGTGCATTCGTTCTGGCTAAATTTTAAAAATGAGCCAGAAAAGGATTTCAAATACTTTTTGGAAGCTCATGTTGGTAGTGATCTTGAAAATTTTACAATGGATATAGATTCATGTATGACAAAATATTGAAATGATTATTACTAATTTGCTTCGACTATACTATGAAGATTACGCATATAATCAGGACAACCGTCAAAAGAGAAAAAAAAAAAAAAAAAAGGCAAAAAATAAAATGATTAAATAAAAACTAGATTTCGACGATTTCATAATAGACTTAATACAATATTATAGTACTCTTATTTAATTGTAGATATTAATTCCCCATAACTTTTTGAAACATCCCTAATAATGCGATAATTATAAAAAGAGAGTAAGCTAGATTGTTTTTTAATAAATTTGTGATTGGCTGTTATTTTTGGATTTCTTTCCTTTTTCTAATAATTTTTCTGTAATTTATTTATTTCCACTTTTATTTCGGATTTTTGTTTTTTTTTAAGGGGTATAACGATAATTCAAATTTGCGCTGATGTCTTTCACGTGGCAGTGGCATTGATCCTGTACATACCTAAATCCAATTTAGATATTAATATATTGTAAAATAATTTGTGTATTCTGCTTTCGTGGTTTATTTTTAAAATATTAAACCAAATAATTATTTTAATAAAAAATTTAACTAAATTTAGTAATAAATTGTCAACTTTTAAGAGCATCTAGAGTATATTTCAAATTTTATACGTACAAATTGTTTTTTAATTATAAGCAAATATACAAGTGTTAACGGAAATTTATTTTTTAAGGGCGAGCACTTTGCGTATATATGATTTAAGTACTTGGAAATGATCTACATGCTGCATAAATTATATTATTGATATTTATATAAATCACTCACCATTACTGCATCAAAAAAGTTACCCTAACTGCATCAAAAAAGTAATTCTAACGCACCTTGCTTTAAGGAAAGTCTACGGACACAACTACCCCAATATCGCCACCAAAAAGTTATTATCACGTGATTTTAAAATCAGATTCCAAGATCAGGTGTAACGTTACACGAACAGAAAATTTCAAAACAAACGTTCGTAACTCGAGATTTTGCATAAAAAACCACCTTCCGTGCATTAACAAAAAGTTTTCCTTTTAAACGATTTTGCTATTAAAACCTCTAAACCCAAACCTTAACATAAACCCTAACCCAAACCTAAATAAGCTTTAAAGAATTTTATCGAAGATCACGTGATGGTAACTTTTTGGTGGCGAAGTGCTACGGACACATCTTCCCCAGTATTGCCACCAAAAAAGTACGGACACGTGATCGCGCCAAAAAATCTTTAAGTTCGTTTAAGGTTGGGTTAGGGTCTATGTTAAGTTCACAATTTTAGTGTTCTAATAGTAAAATCGTTCAAGGAAATTTTTTTGTTAATGCACGAAAGGTGGCTTCCTATACAGATTTTTGAGTTATAAGCGATTTTTGACAAAACGAACGTTTGTTTTGTATTTTCCTGATTGTGTTACATTACACCTGATCTTGAAATCTGATTGGGTTGTGCCACAAAAAAATCACGTGTCCGTACTTTTTGGTGGCAATACTGGGGTAGTTCTACGGACATGTACAGGTCACATGATTATTTATGTATCAAAATCATATAATGTAAAATGTATACAGGAACTTTCTCAGGATCACTACCAAATTACTAATAAATTTTTTTTGATTACATAAAATTATCCAATAATAAATCATGCCTTGATGTAACATAACATGATCATGAAGATTAAAACAAACCATTTGTCTTCAAAAATCTCTTTTTACTCAAAATTTTGTTTAAGAAACCGCTTTTTATATTCTAACAAAAAAAATTTCTTGAGTAATTTTACAATATACTAGACCTTTTTATCTCTAAATATAACTCTAATCCTAATATAAATGAACTCTAAAGAATTTTGTCGATATTATATGATTGAAAAAATTTTAGTGGCAATACTGGGGAAGATTGTATACAGGGACAGTAAATAATATCAATTTGATTTTGCAAAAAGATTAATCAGTATAGTTAAAAATATCAATTTATATTGATTAACCAATCAGAATGCATTAAAAATATTAATTTATCAATCATAATACAAAATACGGATAATGTGACAAATGTCAAAAGGTTTTATACCTCTGGTTAAGACCTTCTGATAACATAGGCAGTGTTATAAATTCAAAAAAATTTTATTGATACAAATGCAAAAAAAATATGCTTAAAAAAAATTTATATGTACTTTATATATGTTGTAAGTGGAAATGGAATTTAAGTGGATTCGGAATTTATATATAAAACCCCGTTTTTGGGGTTGATTTTATCATATGTACACCCTAACCTTAACCCTAATTTAACTAGGAAATTCCAAATCCACTTAAATTCCATTTCCACTTACAACATATATACAGAGAGTGCTGATATATACGCTGATCCAATTTACATTACTGAATACAGGTTGTCAAATTTATATTGTCCAGCCCAAATTATACTTAATTTTGCTCAACATTCATGATATTATACTGCATTAAATTTTTTCAAAAATATCAATTTATTTACAATTTTATCTAAAAATATTGATTTATATATGATTAATACAAATCAATATTATTTATTGTTTTTGAACATACATATATACGTAAGTTATTAAAATAGAATATTTCAAATTTATAGATAAATTTTTACAACTATCTGATGAAAATTTTATAGAACTCATTTATAAAAAATTTTATCAAATTCTATCGAATAGTTGAGAATTTTTTGTTCAGAGTAAGAAAATTTTCACAATCTTAAAAAAAACTAGTAATAAGTTGTATAAAACATATGGGCAGATTTGTTTGATTATAGTAATTTTTGAAAATAAATTTTTTTTTTTTTTTTTTTTTTTATACCCTAGTATTATTGCTAGGGGCGCGTGTGGCACTCATTTATTAAGGTCAATTTATCAGTATCCTTACATTATGTTACATATATTAGGGGTCTTCCTAAACTATACCTTCTTCCCATCGTCCGTTTTTCTCAACTGACTCCAGCAGGTCCACTATGCTGGTGTCTCGTACCTTTTCAGATCATAGGCAGCTTTAAGGAACTACACATTCCGCCAGGTCATTTTATAGGTCGGCCTTTTTTTGTCTGCCCTGAGAACTACTTTCCATTTTTGGTTGGTGTAGTGTCGTCAGGTGCCCTTTGTTCTTATTATTTCTTGTATCGTTCCTATTTTCCTTTTATAGTGGATGGCCTTTATGTTTACATATGACTTTCTTGTCAGATTTTCTGGGTGTCGCATGACTTAAGTGGCTATGTCACGCAACTCTTATCGCTGTAGTACCTTATCCGGGGTCGCTTAAAGCCAGGTCTGTTATGAGATCTTCCATTATATACGACCAATCAAAATCTCTAATTTTTATTTACACGGATCAGCCCGAAAAAGCAAAAAAAGTAAAAAATGCGAAAAATACAAGAAACCAATATCTAAACCTATCTTGGTGCATTAAGAAAAAATGTCGAAAGGACAATTTTACATATAAAAACCTTTTAATATTAGTCCATACAGGCCCTAAACTAACCCTAACCTTAACGTTAATTTAAATTTATAATGGACCCGGCTTTAAGCATCCCCTTATCCGTAAGTAGAAGAAGATACAATTCCTCATCATAGATCCTTACCATTCATGATTCTAATATAGTTTTTGTCATCCACTAGACTCGAACCGGCGACTTTGCGAATATGACCCCTAAGCGTTAACCACTATGCTATCCGACCCAGAGTCTGAAAATAAATTTTATAAATTATATATTGGGATTGTTTTTTGAATTATATAATAATTTAAATATTTTGTTTGTATTTAATTAATTACTTAAACATTTACTTATTAATATTTGTTGCAGATGCTAAAAATTATATAATCACATAATCTTCTATATAAACAAACCTAAAGGTGCTTATAAAACCCTAGCATCACCAACTAAAAATTTTACTATTAATGTTAAGGTTAGAGTTTGAATATGATCATATTTTAATTATCTTAGTGAAATTAAATGTAATATATGTAAAATCAAAAAAAAAACTTCTATATCCTAACTTTAACTCTAACACCAATAGTGATAGTAATGCTAGGTGTTTATAAAGCCCTTAGCTATCCCACAAAATGTTTTTCACTCCTTGTAATAATGATCAATCAAATTTTAGGATCAGGTATAATATAAAAATTGAGATGAAGCAAAAAAACAAAAATAGCTCTAAATTTTAATTAGAAAACTGCCTTCTGTAGTTTAATAAAAAATGGTTCTTATAAAATTTTACTTGTAGATGTTATATTATTCTAGTTCTAATTTTAATTTTAACACAGTTTTCTTAACGTTAATTTTGTATATAACTTTTTACTTAGAAAGCAAAACACTTTTGTTTTGACTATCATGTTATATCTGATTCTGAAATTCGATTGGTCAATATTATAAGAAGTGAAAAAAATTTTGTAGAACAGCTATCTAAAATAGTGTTTATATAGAAAATCATGCCAAATTCAAAACACAAACTTTCTAAATTACAAAACAGGTTTTAAAAACATGCTATAAATAATTAAAAAACAATTGCTATTTTGTTAAAATAATTATTTCAAAAAGTTCTAAACAGGATAATATTTTTAGTACTTTATCAAAAAATAGAACTATCTAATTTAATAAAATCTAGCCTTAATATAACTGCTATTTTAATAGTAACTAAGTTTAATAAATACTGTATTTTATAATAGTAAAATATAGTAATATATTATATTTAATTATATACTTTAATTATCTATAATAAGCATATATATATTTTTTAGTTGTTATATTGTTAATGGGTATCTGTAGGCTATACTAAATTTAGTACAAAAGACTAAATTTAATATAGTGTTAAAAGTTAAATTTTAAAAAACTTTTATTATTAACTTCAAATTAAATTTATCTATTATATAATTTGATATTTATATTTAATTTTAGTATATTTAAAAATGATGATTTCTATTTGTACACTAGTGTATGAAATATGGGTATATAGAAAGCCAATCAGGTTACACAATCAGGTGTAATGTCAAATTATTGCTTTCTTTAAAAAATCGTTTATAACTCAAAATTTCGCTTATGAAATCATCTTTTTAGTATTAATTAAAAAAATTCCTTGCGAAATTTTGATATAAGCTATTCACCCTGCCCTGTCCCAAGCCCACCCTTAAATATGCTTAACTTTTTATTTATTCAAACTGTTTTGATTTACATATTACACAGATTTGCAAATTAATATCTGTATACAATACACTAGTATACACTAAGAAATTTTCTTTAAAAATTAATAAACTTATCAAAATTATATTAATAAATTTAAAATTTAATTTGTTACTAAAAATGTATTATAAAATTACTAAAAAATTATTAAATTATAAATAGCAAAAATTTTATTTGATTAAATTCTTTTAATATATAAATAAAAGTTGTAGAACTAATTTTTCTGATTCTAATAATAATAAAATCATTAAAATTAGTTTAGTATATAAAAAGTTATAACTAATTTAAAGCATTAGTTTATAGCGATTTGTCACCATGACGACCCATAATCGACCAATCAAAATCAAACACATGATCACGTGATTGATTGATCTGAATAGATCAATCACATGATCACGTGTTCAATTTTATTGGTCAATTTATCATTTAATAAACTTTTATTACGATTACACAATTTTAATTTATTATTATAACCTGTTAAATCAATTACATCATAAGAAAAAAAAAAGAACTAATAAAAAAAAAAAAAAACCATAATATCACGATGATATCAAGACCACACCTGAAGCGACAAAAGTTCTAAAATGACAGCACCATCCAAGTCAGCGTAGTGTTTTTGCAAAGTGCATTTGCAAATGCTTTCCTCTCTTCTAATTCAAGATTATCTTAAAATTTCTATGAATGACAGCACACGAACAATAGTGCCAAAACAACGAAACAATGAAAGCCCAAAATCTCCATACTCCTTAAATGATGACACCGAATGATGAAAGCCCAGAACTATCCTGATTCTTATCTCCAATACTCAGTTTTCAAGTGAAGCAAACCTACAAAAAAAAAAGTGTTAGTTTAAAAAAAAAAAGCGAAAAAAACAAAAATCAAACAGCAAAAAAAAAAATAACATCTCCAATTTACATCTAAGATTCAAAAAAGTCAGTATAGTGTTTTTGCAAAGTGCATTTGCAAATGCTTTTCCTGAAATTTTGACAGCACACGAACAACGGCACCAAAATGATGAAAGCCTGAAATCATCAACGAAACTGGTTCTATTTTCGACTGCCTGGTCCTGAAAGCAAACCTACAAAAAAAAAAAAAAAGGAAAGCATTAGTCCAAAGAAAGAAAAGTGAAAAAAAACAAAATCAAATGAAAAAAAAATAATAATAATACATATCTCCAATTTACGTCCAAGATTCAAAAAAGTTAGTGTAATGTTTTTGCAAAGTGTATTTGCAAACACTTTTCCCCAAAATTCTCACGAACAACGGCACACGAATAACGAAAGCCTGTCTAGTACCAAAGGCAAACCTACAAAAAAAAAAAGAAGTGTTAGTTCAAAGAAAGAAAAGCGAAAAAAAAATCAAACAAAAAAAACATATCTCAGAATTACATCCAAGATTCAAAAAAGTTAGTGTAGTGTTTTTGCAAAGTGTATTTGCAAACGCTTTTTTCCGAAATTCTCACGAACGATGAAAGCCTGTCTGGTACTAAAGGCAAACCTATCAAAAAAAAAAAGAAGTGTTAGTTCAAAGAAAGAAAAGCAAAAAAAAAAATCAATCGAAAAAAAAAAAAATTAACACATCTCAGATTTACGTCCAAGATTCAAAAAAAGTCAGTGTAGTGTTTTTGCAAAGTGCATTTGCAAATGCTTTTTTCTGAAATTTTTACAAACGACAATACACAAACGACGGCACCAGAACGATGGCATCAGAACAACAAAAGATCTCAACTTCACGATGGCTCTAATCCAAGGCTTCAACGACAATTCCAGTAATGGCTCCAGCAACAACTCCAACGATGAAAACTATATTTTATTTAAAAAAAAAGGTTATTTAAAATAAAAAAAAAACAAAATGCAATTATCATGATACACAAAAAAAAAAATTTTATATATGATCAGCAATCTCAAAAATAATTGACCAATCATATAGGGGTCATCATGATGATGGATCACTATTGTATTTTTGCTCTAATTTAATATAATTAATTTTTACACTATTTGTATTATGTTTTACTATATTTTACTATATAAAATAGTAAATAAACTAACTATTTTTAGACTTGTATTACCTTAAAACAGGTTTATTTAAACTATTTAAAAATTATTATTTATTTTTTTAAATTATTTTAAAATCAAATCTAGATTTAAAATAATTAAAATTTTTTATTTTTTATAAACTTTTATATAATATTAAATTATATAAAAATTTTATTAATAAGTAATGCTAAAATTATACATAAAAATAGCTTTAATATTTAAATATATTTTGACAAAATTTGAATAAATTTGGTTAAATAATTAATTTAATAGCAGTCACACGATTTGTCATATCTAAAATTTTATCATATGATTTTCACAAATTACACAAACTGACGAAATTGCATTTTTAAAATTTTTGCCCAAAACCTTAAACCCAATATATATATTTCTTAAGACAAAACTATTGCCAAGGTTTTTACAAATCAAATGGTATGAGAAATATAAAAAATGAACTTCTCCTTATAAATTACCACTTTGTTGAATATATGCAATTATTTTGACTACTTTAGTTTGATTCTTCTCAGATTAACAACTTATTAACTCAAAAAACAATCTATTAGGTGCATCAGAGGGAGAGCTTTCACCAAAATGCATATGCGAAGGGCTGGTACATTATAAATGTAATGAAGAAAATCAAAAAAACCGTTTTTCAGTATGTAGATCACTTAATAAATTGATGTTTTTGTTTTATTTTTTACTTGGCAAAATTTTTTTGATGCTATTTAAGGTCGCTAATACTTATTATCATATTTAGGTTTATTTATCTATATCAATATAATGATAAGTATAAAGGTTATTTATTTATTTATTTATTTCAAAGATTATTTATTAATTATTAGTATTTATTTAGCATTATGGAGTTTTCAAGCAGTTATCTCAACGTGGCTTACTAGTTGTTACTATCATGATTAATTTTACTGGATTCATAATACAGAATATAAATTTTAGTCAAAGTAACTCTACAAAAAGATATATTTTCATATTTTTTTATTAAGAGATTACTTATTGGTTATTAGCTTTGATAAATAAATTAAAATTTTGATATTTATTAAAAAAATTTTGGTGGAAAATATAAATAAGAGCATTTCTATTTGTACACAGTGTGTATGTACACAGGTAATATAGAGAGCCAATCAGATTGCACGATCAGGTGTAATGTAAAATTATTGCTTTCTTCAAAATATTATCAAAATCTCAAAATTTCGCTTATGAAACCACCTTTTGGATTCTAACAAAAAAAATTCCTTGCGAAATTTTGATATATGCTATAACCTGCCCAAATCCTAAATGCTCTTTTACACTAACCTGAAGTAGTAGCTTAATTTTTCGTTTACACAAAAGTTGTTTTGATTGGTATGTTACACAGATTTACAAATCAATATCCGTGTTCAAACACACCGTGTACAAATAGTAATTTTCTATAAATAAAGATTATATAATTTAATTTTTAATAAAAAAATTTTTTTAAAAAAAATATTCAATACAATTAACTCTCTCTAAGTTAACTCTATAGCTTTAATCTCTCATCGATAGTAGTTTAATCCAACCTAACAGGTTCAAAATTTTGACATTGTATAGTTCCTAAATAATCTACTGCTAAAGTTTTTTCGTCTATATTAAGGTTTTCATCGATAGTTTCATCTAAATTTTTAAAAACTATATTAATACTGTAGTAATACCGTAGTATATAGTAAGCATTACTTTAATTCCTTCAATTATAATCTAATTTACTTGGTCGGTTATAACTCTGCTTGAATTTTAATAAATCTTCATTGGTAATAACTCTAAATAGTTTAGAATATTAAATAACTTTGGTAAGTTTGTTGGTATACTTAAAAAAAAGCTTTCAAAGCAAGATAAAAAGTATATGTAAAGTAAAACAAAAGACCAACTTTAAGGGCGTAATTCTTCTCAACTTTGCAACTTATCTTACTTTAAACTTAAAAATAAGAAAGTGCATATTTAACTAAAATGCTATTCATTATCTCGTGATTGTAGTTTCCTTTTAGGAAACCCCTGAAAAATCCATTTGAAGAGAGCCTGCCATTGCAATTTACTATGAAAAATAGATCGATTATATGGATGTCAATCACTCAAATTTCATAGTAAAAAATTTACACCTGTGATTTGTGTAACAAATCGTGAACTGATAGGCAATCCTGAACAAAAATTATTTTTTTATATATAAATTTTACTATAAGTGCGAAAATGCAGTGCCTCTATCTAAAACCTTTTTTTTATTAAGTAAATCACTCTTAGGCTTCTAACAGAAGTTGTAAAGCTCATCAAGATGCATTTAATAATAAAAGAACATTAAAATTGGCATGATAATTTTTGAGAAATCTTTAAAAAACTTTTTTTACATATAAATTTTCTTTAAAAAAAATTGATTTTTTTTAAAAAAATTTTATATGTAAAAAAAAGTTTTTAAAGATAACTTAAGAATTACTAGGCCAATTTTAATGTTCTTTTATTATTAGATGTATCTTGATAAGCTTTATAATTTCTTTTTTTTTTATAATTCAGCAATCCTGTCTCTGTTTATTTGAGATTAAGCTATTCAAGAATTATACATTTCTATTTGTAGCTATTGCTAATCTAACCAAACTAGAGACTCACACCAGCTTTCGCCCAGGTGCAACCTGCCTCAGTAGTCCTTGGCCTCCCTTTGAATTCTTAACTCACTAAGAATTTATTTCCCTTTGGTCATTGGCTAGCGACTACTTGCCTTGTCAGTACTATCTAATTATATTTATATTCTACAACATAATTATGCTTTGGCCATAGGCAGTACTTGCGAACAATGCAAAGCATCAAATCGCTAATCTTAAAATAAGATTATTATGTTGTGTATTCTCTATTCTATAAATTCTAAAAATTTTGCTACTACTTAATTTCTTCTGTAATCTTTTATAATTACCCCAATTTATCTTTTTATACTTCATTTCTTTTCCTTTTACTGGTAGTCTGCTCTGGCACTTCAATCTTCTACTTTCTTGTATTTCTTCCAGTTCCTAAACTTCACTTTATTTTTCTTACTCTTGATCATATTCTTATACAGATTTCCTCCAGAAGTATTTGTCTGCAACTTTTTCCTTCTTCTAGTTTCTTTGATATTACTTTAGATTTTATTACTTCTAGATCTTAGTTAGCTTGTTTAGATCCTTCTTTACTTTTTCGTTGGAACTTTGTACTTTTTTTCTTTTTTCAACTTCATAGTTCTGCATTTTTTCTAATAAGTATCTTTCAAGATTTAGTATACTTCTCTTTACTTTTTGGTCTTTTTAAAAACCTTTCTACTGTTTTAGATGAGAAGTTCTTCTTTTTCTTCTTCCAATTCTTGACTGTTCGAAACTACATGTCTGCTTTTTCTTTTTTATTCTATACACTTGCTTTTCTTCTGTGTGGCTTCTTTTGCAGTTTAAAGTATTTCTCTCGATTTCTGTCTACTTTCTTTATAATTCTTCTTGCTATTCTAAACCTGATGTCTTTCTTTTTTTTTTTCCAATTCTTGACTTCTATTGTTCTCCCTGTTGCTGTCTCTTGTATGATATTTTCTTTTTTGTACTGGTGTTTGTTACTAATCTAATTTATCTACTCCATTCATCCAAGATTTCTTCTTTTTTTTTCTTTTTTTAATCTTTAATATTATCTTGCCTACTTTCTAAGTTTATTTAATATATAAACTCTACTATTCACTTTAGTATTTTTCTTCATAGGTTTTTAAATTGTATATCACTAGAATTTTCCTCTTCTATTAAGGTTGTTATCCAAATTCTTGGTCTTGATTTGTCAGTTAGTTTGTTTAAAGTTTCCTTTTCTATAAGGCCTTTAACATCTCTTTCTATGTTTCTTTTCTTCAATATTTCTTCATTTTCTTTAACTTCTTTATATTTTTGTTTTAGCAGCTTTGCTTTTTGTTGAACTTGCATCTTCTTTATTTCCTTTCTAATTGTATTTTTCTTTTTCCTTTCATGTTGTTTTATTTCCATTAATTCTACTGATTCTTTAAAGTGCTATAATAATAGTCCTAAGTTTATTTTGTTATGCTGCCTTTGTCGATACTTTCTCTATTTATCTAGTCTTTTCATCCATCCTGCTTCTATTCTAGCTTGTGCATACTTAGCAGCCATTCTTTCCTTATTATATGCAAACAGCCTTTCTCTTTCTGCTGCATATAGGTTTCTTATAGTACTAGTTACTTCGTCTAATAAAATGTATTCTGTTAAATTGATTTCTAACTATATCACTTCTTGATATAATGTATTATTTCTTTTACTGAGTGTAAGTTCTGTATATTTAATTCTTTTTGCTTTATATTGTTTTAATTCTATATATATTGCTACTATTCGTTCTTCTGCTTGTTCTGCTGTTGTAGATTTAGTTCCAATATTTTCTATTGTTTCTTGTTTCAACAGTTTGTATATCTTCTTTGTTTTCATTCGTCATGTGTTTTTTAACGTGTTTTCTTTGTTTATTCTTCATTACGTATTGTGTATCTTGTATGACAGTAACTGATCTGCATTACAGAGTCAAAGCCAATCCCCTAAATGACTTGTAAAGAGCAAAATTATCGATGATTTTTTTAGTTTTTTTACTATATCTTTGCCACTTCTACTTTTTTTCCTCAAGTCTTTTAAGAGACTAAATATTATTTTTAGTCTTTTTGCTTTTTTTTTAGAGCTGCAAGTCTTGTTTCCTATAGCCATTTGTGTGTTTCTGTCATTTTTTGTTGTTGTTTTGTTTTTGTATTTTTGTGTACAGAGGATCAGCAGGAAGAGTTGTGACAAAATTTTTTTTTCAATATACAAAAAAGTTGTTATTATATAAAAAAATTTAATTTTTTACTATTGCATCATCTGCGTAGCCGGTTACAAGTTTTAGGCGTGTTTGTAAATTTTTTCATATTTGGATGGTTCATCACCACCATTCATTATCTTTACAATTCAATACTATATAGAACAATTTTATTAGCACTAATATTAGTCGACAGTTGTGAATTATGATTTTCGAGATTTCGTAGCGAATTCAGTAGAATTATAGAACGTTTTAGATGGATTCAGGGGAAGGATTACAAGAATGTCTGAAGTATAAACTCACATATTACTTAGTAAGGTTGCTGATGTTCGAAATAAATACGTACGTACGTACTTGTTGTAACACTAATTCTAGAAGTACGGAACATCTCCCCGACAGATTAATTCAGATATACCCGATTTCTAACAACTTGGAAATTTAGTACTGATATGGCAATATTATATACGTCATACAATGCATTGCATCACATGTGCCGCAAGGTAATATGCCGTGACATATCACTTAAGCGATTACAAACATTATGTATTTTCTAAAAGTATTTAGTCATTTTGCATAAATTGAGTACAATAATTCATAATCGTTAGTCATTTTGCAATGATCATTCTTTTACTCTAACAACATAGGAAACATAGGAGTACTTTCTTCGAATTCTAAAATTCAATTTGTCACAGATGATCAGAACTAAAAAGAATATATTTTGAAGAGTCACATGTTTGATGAAAGTACAATTTAAGGTGTGGTTGCTTTTCTTAGAAAGGGTTGTCGTTGTGTCATCAACTTTAATACACACTTATTAACCCGAACATCGACACAAATCATGCAAGAACAATGTCATTATACGTACATATGTGCATGTTCGTTTGTTCGTTTATAAAAAAGAAAAATCGTAGTAAACATTCCTGTAATAATTTGAAAAAGTGTCATCCATAAAAGGCAAAACAAAATCGTACATCGTTATTATCGAATCATTTTGGATGATTAACCGATATCGATATATTTAGTATTTAGTATTTACATTTACTTAAAGCCGCCAAGTATTAATCCTAAAAGCCGAATTATATATATAGACTTTGGACTCAAGTGCCAAAGTCTAACCCAACAAATCATTAACAACCGAACCTCTTTTTAAGAATGAAAATAATGATCTTGTCTATATTTTTAGAAAGCCCATGATGCCGGAGTTTCACAAAGTCATTAAGAAATGAACCAAGGAAGATTGGGAGTTGTTGTTTCGAGATAAATATAACATGAAGAACGAATTACACCAAGAATTCGTTTTCCTTATTTGTCCATGTAGGTTCATTTATCCCATGAAAAATTATAATTTGTGTACTAGTACGTACACATACATACTGTATACGTACACACACAAACAAATTAAAAATAATAATAATAATAATAATAATAATAATAACGAATATACAATATATACAATATATACAATATATACAGTATACAATTATGAATTACCTTTTGAATTTTATAAAAATAGTAGGTAAGTTTTCCCAAATTATTTAGATTTTTTTTTTTTTTAAAAAAAAGAAAATGGTTAAGAAATTACTAAATGTTTGCAAGCGTGCAATTAAAAAGTTAAAGCTACATAAGCGTGATCCAAACGTAACACAAGAACGAGACACACCGTGGCCATTCTGGAAGAAGGTATTACCGCGGAGGCGAAAACGGAAGAGAAAGGCCCGAACAAATAATGCAATTATTCAAAACAATGATGCTATTGAAAGAGATAATATTCAAAATAAAAATCCAGTATCATCACCATCGCTTCCTACGGAATGTTTGATTGAAGTATTTACTTATATACAAGATGATCTAAAAACTTTGAATGCATGTCTTTTGGTCAATAAGGAATGGTGTAATATTGTAGTTCCTATATATTGGAGCAAACCATTCCATTATAAGGTTTCCGCGGATAATATAACTACATATCTTCAATGCCTTTCCAAACATGAACAACAAAATATAAAATCTTGTGGTATTAAGTTAAAAAGAAATAATACATCACCTACATTTCAGTATGCAGATCTACTACGAGAACTCAGTATGTCAAGATTATATTTATCCGTAAATGCCTGGTTACTTATCTTTCAAAAATCTACTTTGTATGTACGTACGTATAAGTTTTAATGTTATTTTTAATATATTACTAATGTTAATCACAATTGTTGTTTAGAAACATTGCGAATCAAAGAAATATAATATGTCGAGCATTATGTAGACTATTTGTAAAAAGAGGTTCGGTTGTTAATGATTTGTTGGGTTAGACTTTGGCACTTGAGTC
>CAJVPZ010000874.1:0-16551 GCA_910592135.1 Racocetra fulgida | reverse complement strand
ACTTTAGTATTTACAAATCTTAAGTTCACTAGGTTATAAGCTTGAAAGCCAAAGTTTGGTTTTCTCTTGACAGTACTTATATAATAGTAAATGGTCATATTAATTCAATAACGCGACGATAATTTAAAGCTAATACACACGTACTATTATTTGTTGCAGTATAACGTTCTAGATCAAATTGAAAGAACGTCCTAGAATAATTTTATTAGTGATCGTTACTAAATAAGGTGCGATCATTGATGTTCAAAATTGGTATATTCCTAGACTGTAGTACCTTTTCTAACTTTTTGGATGAGATGAGTGAGGATAACAAAGCTAGCATAATATTATAAAGCAGGCGATAGAGAAACCAAAGATGAAATCTTCTTAATACTATATATGCTAGCTTTCATATAATTAAGTATAGTATCATTTTATACTTACAAATCTATATACCATAATGTTATTTTTGATCTCGCAAGCAATTCTTGAATATATACTAGGTTTTTAGTGCAGATTGTCTAGATCAAATGCAGTATAACATGAATGAAAAATTCAAAATGAATATTTATTTTGGCAAAAATCGCTTATCTCTTGAAAATTGCACATAAAACTATTCTTCATATACTAACAAAAAGTTTTCACTAAGAAATTTTACTATATACTCTTCTAATTTCTAACTATAATAAAGTCTAATATTAATATAAATAAACTTTGAAGAATTTTAACTGCGGTATAAACCTGGCACACATTTAAGAATTGCTCAAAATTTGCAATTATTTATTATAATATGTTATAATAAAGAAACTCTTTTTTAGTGAAACTATAAATACATTCAAAAATATTACTAATCAAAATAAATTATTTCATATTAACAATACTAATCAAGAGACTTACTCTTTATTATTCAAACTTAGCAATAATAGCTGCTTTTTTCACACCAATTAATCATAAAATAATGCTTCAATTTAATGTAATAATTATACCAATCAGTCTGACAAAGATGTTTTCATTCAAGTTTTTATTCAAATTTACCCAAAAAAAAACTTCATGGCAGACCTAAACTGGATCAAGTTTGGTAATTATTTGTAAGATAGACATCATGAACTAGTTTACAGTCAGACCTTTCTAAATGCAACCCTCTAAATGCAACACCCCTTTAAATGCAACCTTTACTTCACTCCCAGATATATACTAGACTTCCATAAACACATTTATCTTATTGTTCTCTAAGCACAAACTATCAAAAGGCTGGTCCCTACAAATTGCTTTGAAGAAGGTTTGCCTATAATTAGCATACAAAAAAATATATGAAATTAAAGAGATTGGCAAAATAATCTAGCAATAGAGATAAAGTCTGTAAAAAACATCGCAAAATAAAGAAAATACCTTCGCAATCTAATATATTGATATATAGCTAGTTATGTATATATTTGTATATAGTAATACAAAAATTATGTACCAGTAAATTATATTAGTTTATAGCATATAAAAAATTGAGTTATGATATATAGCATAGTTATGATATGGCACGATATGTTATGATAATCTGCATATAATATGCTGTAATTTAAAATAAAAAGTCAAAATAAGTTATAA
Source organism: Racocetra fulgida (assembly GCA_910592135.1). NCBI lineage: Eukaryota > Fungi > Glomeromycota > Glomeromycetes > Diversisporales > Gigasporaceae > Racocetra > Racocetra fulgida. The sequence continues at coordinate 14,973 of CAJVPZ010000874.1, read as the reverse complement.
CTTAGTTATGTTACAACTTGTTCCGATGTTTTAAGTTTCTCACTAATATTAAAGCTTAAATTACTTTCTTTTATCTACTAAACTTCTATAGTTATATAATAAAAACCTAACCTATTTAAGGAGTTGTGAGTAAATAATTATCTCATTCCTGATTTCTATCGCAATTATATTGTGCAGCTACCTTATATTAAAATTTAAAATATAATCACATGACATATAAATATATTGTATATATAGTGACAAATTGTATAAGTTATATGTTGTTATAAATAAATTTTTCCAAGATTTAAAATTAGCTATACTATAATATATGTAACCAACTTATATTAAATAAAAATAAATCACATATTTTTTTCCTACAAAGATTTAACCTATTTTTTACTAAGCATTATACCAAAGAAAAAAGATAATACTAAAAAGTATACCAGACTTACAACTATACAAAAAATAAGTATTTAAAAGAAAAAAAAAACCTTTCAATTTAAAAGATGAGAAAATTGTTATAGAATTTAATTGTGATTGAAGTACTGTATCTAAAATTCTTAACAAAAAAATTGGTCTGAGGTACAAAAAACTTTACAAATTTTAAATACTCTTAAAATAGCTAGTTTTAAATTTCTCAAGTTAAAAAACTCTTGAAATATAAATTGGTTTTGCTAAACAACAAAATCTTATTATTTTTGAAAATATAATTCGTTAAAAAGCACTTCAATTTGCAACATTATTAGATATTTCAAAAAAGAAATTCAAGGCATCTTAGGGATGGCTTGCATAGTTTAAAGCTAGGATAGATCTTTATAATTATCAGATTCATAGAGAAGCAGAAAGTGCTTTTATTAAATTTCTTCTACAATTTCGAAAAGAGTTAAAAGTTCTCTTAGCAATTTATAAACCACAAAATATTTTTAATGCTAATAAATGTAGCTTATACTATTATATGAATTCTAAGTATACTCTTTCAACAACTGTGAAAAGTGATAAAAAAAGACAAAACAAGAATTACTATTCTTTTTACAGCTAATGCAAATAATACTGAAAAACTTGCAGCTCTGTTTATTAATACATCCAATAAGCCAAATTCGTTTCATAATGCAAACATTACTTCTTACATTTAACTGTCTATCAATTATTACTATAATGAAAGTATATGGATATGCCAAGATATATTTTAGGTTTTATATATTATCATTATATAATTATTTATTTTTTATTAAATTATTTAAAGTTATTTTTTTAGAAATTTCTTTGCAATTTACAAAGAATATTTCAAATTCAAGAATGAAAAATTTTGTTACTTATTAATGGTGCTTCTCTCACAAAGTTGATTTTAATGAATACTCAAATATTCATATATATATTTTACCTTCTCATACTACTTCTCATTTGTAGCCAATGAATGCAGAAGTTATTAATGCCTTTAAGGCACATTACAAATATCTTTATGTTTGTAATGTTATTTGCGATTTTAATATAGATATCAAAGAGCTATACAAAATAGATGTCCTTTAAGCAATTCTATTAGTATCGGAAGTGTAAGATATAATAAGCACAAAAACTATAAAAAACTGCTGGCATTATATTAGAATTCTGCCCTTTAGATACCTTGATAAAATTTTTCCAGAATTAAAAATGATGATTAAAGATGAAACTCAAAATATTTAAGTTTTCGAAGTTATTATAGCACATCATAAGACTTAAGATATTATTGATTTAACTGTTAATACTGACATTCAACAACTTACACAAGAATATCTCGATAATAAGGATTTTGTTATTACTGAAAAAATTATAGATGATAATTGAATCATAGAATTTATTATCAATCTAAATATTAATAATAAAGTAGACAATGTAGTAGAAGAAAAACCTAGAATTAGTTTTACTAAGATTATTTTAATTTATCTTTTTTTTTGCATATTTTAAGAAACCTGAAGTCAAATTTTTCTAACAATATTTAAATTAGTGATGCTTGACGAAATAATGAAACCTGACCAAACCATAAGTTTTATCAAATTTCGTTATTAACAAAACTTGATGAAACTTATAGTTTCATTATTTTTGCTATTTTGTCAAGCATTACTAGTTCAAATACAATATTTTAATTTTAAATTATTATTTTTAAAGCCAAACAGAATCTAAATTTACTTCTTAAATTTGTTTGCCAACAATCACTACAGCCTAATAGCTTTATTAAAGAAAATGATGAAGATTTTTTTTGAAATTTTTTTCACAAACCAATAGGGCTTTTGCTAAAACAACAAAGCAAAGCACTCTTGAAAACTTTTTATAAGTTTAGTTTTATATTTGTTCAGTATAAATATTAAAAATTAGTATTATTTAATTTAATTCATAATAAGGAGAGGGACAGAAATCAGCTAATTTTTTAGAGGGAGTGAAGTTTGTGATTTGATCAGGTCTTATATTTTGTAGTTAAATTTAATTGGTTAATATTTGAATCAGGTGGGGTATAGCCTCTTAGTAACTTAAAATCATCTGATTTCTGTCTCTTACCTAATTTATTTAGGTCTGCAAGTAGACCTTTATATCTATTTATAATTTTATAAATTTTTTTAATGCTATTTTATTAGATTTTTTTGTTGTATAATGTTATATGCTTAATTAAGTTTGAAACAATTAAATTGCAAGATGTTTTGATTCAGATATCTAATTGAATATATTTTTTTAATTTTTTTTGTTAAGAAATTTACTCAGTTATCAAATTATAATTCAGATTATATATAGTTTATATAATTAGTTAATTTATTAAATTTGGTTTAATAATAAATATATATTACTAACTATATATATATACTCTGCAACAATTTGAAGTGAAAAAAGTTATAAATAGTAAATATAAAATAACTTATTCAAATTAATCACATTCTACCTATAGTTATATGAATTCACTGATTTGATGATATGACTATTGCAGAATTTGACTGTATTATATAAAACTTAAAATTGGTATTTATATAGTTAGCAACAAAACATAATCTAAAGTTTTTAGTCTTTATTTTATACTATAAACTCAACAAGGTTTTTTTTATATAATTAAAATATAAGATCTACTGTAGATATAAAATACTAGTTAACTATCTTCAGGGTTTGGGCCTTGTAGCTTATTGGTTAAGCTCCCAAACCCTCACAGACAAGATCAAAGGTTCGAGTCAGGCTGGTAGCAAATTTTAAATTTGTTACTATAACCTTAAAGAGCCAAATCGAATGTGAAGCTCTGTGGAAGTCCATATGCAAGTACAAAATTAGATTAGGAATTCCCAGAAGGAGACCCCATTATGGAGTATAGGTACTACGTGTAGCAGCGGCATTACAGAAGGTTCAGTTACTGAAGATCGCATATATAAGTCCTTGTATACAGGCAGCACCAACATCTTTGTACTTCCAGTTTAAGCAGCACCAACATCCTTACACCCAACTTGTGGGAACTTGTTTGGGAGTGTAATCAGCGGATTGCGTATATTAGTCCTAAACTGGTATTACAGTACTGGATTTGATTGGGAGGGTGATACAACAGTAACTAAAACTGGAGTAGTGAGAGAAGTGGTGAACATAAAACCGGTTTGTGGTAAAGGATTGGCCTTAACAAATTTGAAAGCACCTCTGGCACCTGCCTGGAAGACTAGAATTAGAAGGTTCTAAATATAGAGAAATAGTATATATTTAGAAAACATGTAAATATTCGAAATAGCCAGGGGACACTGGGCTGGTAGTACTTATGTACGAACAGGTATAACAGTATTGCAAAGGTACACCAACTTTAGAATACCAACCAAGTTGAAATACCAAGTTGAAAGTAATCAAGTATTATGAAATCACATTGAAAGTAACTTTAGTGATAAGTTACCCAACATAGCCTATACCTTACCAACTTACAGGAGTTTCTGTTTAAAAATAAGTACACAGTATAAAAGTACAAATAAATGATTATAAGAGCTGCGGAGGCTAGTATCTTGAAGAAAAAAAAAAAGTCTATAAGGGACGTTAGTAGATAAAGGCAAAAGACATGTGATTTGAGATGTTGAGCCCAGTATCTGAAGGAAACGCTAACCAACACCTACCACCAAATTAGGAAATAACCTGGTTACAAGGCCTTAGTTGTAATACCTATTTGAAAGTATATTTGTGGCTATGTGAGTAATGTGGTGAATATATAAAAATACTAATAAAGAAGGTTAGAAAAGCAAAAATTTCAGTTAGGTTTAAACAGGTAATACCCATTGGGTAAAGCTTAGGTTGCAGATAAAGTAGTCTGAATTCTTTGTATTTAAAGTTGCTTAGTTGTACCACATTGTAATGTATCTATAATTAGTAAAAACTAATAAAGTTACAGAGGGTAAGACCTTGCTTTTAAAACTAAAAAAAAAAAATAAATAAAATTGAATGGCTTGCTTTAAAAGCTTATCGTATACAAGTTACACAGAATTTTCATAACTGAAATGCTGTTCTTTTAAAAACCTGAATTGCATATTATAAATGTATACAATTCAAATTCTTATTTTATATAATATACCCAGGACCTATTAAAGGTTTTAAAATTGTAGAATGTAACAGATCCAGGTCTTGTATACGGTCATTTGCTGTAGATTTCTTTAAAGCCCCTAGCTGACTTACAAAATTTTTTCCACCCTTGTAATAACGACTAATCGAATTTCAGGATCAGGTGTAATGTGAAAATCGAGACAAAGCAAAAAAACAAGAATAACTCTAAATTTTAATTAGGAAACTGCCTTCTGTGATTTAATGAAAAATATTCCTTGTAAAATTTTACATATAAGCATCACATTATTCTAGTTCTAACCCTAACTTTAACGCGGTTTTCTTAACTTTAATTTTGCGCGTAACTTTTACTTAGAAAACAAACCACGTTTGTATTAACAATCACGTTACACCTGATCCTGAAATTCGATTGGTCGTTATTACAAGGGGTGGAAAAAATTTTGTGAGACAGCTACCTAAAACGATTTCTTTGTACGTACACTAAATTAATATGAACTAAATTAATTAAATAATAAATATAGAGAACTTCTCTAAATGCGTTCACCATATATACCACTTAAAACGTTAGCTCAAATATATATTAAACCTTCCTAGATGCAATCTTCTTACTGTTTTCTAAACACACATTACCGGCATTTGGTCTGGACAGGTGCATTAAAAGAGGTTTCTCTGTATTCATAAATTAAAGTTACTTCAGTTACTTAGATTAATGAAATTTTTTATATACCCAATTAGCGTGAATAAAATAAAATTGTTGAATCGTTATTTCAAACACAAAAAATTTTTATTAATACTTACCCAAATCAATTCGAACAAATTGGAATTAAATATATAATAAATATTCTTGTACAGTAAAACCTCCATAAGTGCATCTTCTATAGGTGCACTCCCTCTCTAAATGCACGCTTAAATTCGGGTCCAAATATATACATGACTTTCATAAATGCACTTTTTCTTATTGTTATCTAAATGTATATTGTTAAAGTCTGGTCCTAAGAACGTGCACTTATGGAGGTTTTACTGTACTTTGAATAGATTATTTGATTTTTTTCATATATACTAAATTAACACGAACAAATTGAAATTGAATAGTAAATATTTCTAAACTTAAATAACTTATTTTAAATACATAGCTTAATAAATTTTTCTTAATACTCACCTAAATTAACACGAAAAAGATTATATTCATTTTTCTATATATAGAATAATACCGAATATAAAATTAAAAAAAGAAAATCAATAAAGTAATAATGTTGGGGAAATGATTTTGCTAGTGAAGTGAATATTGAGAAAAGGATCACTAGAACAATATGGATTCTAATTACATAAATTATAAGCAAATAGTTAGTTTTTCAAAGTTGTAATTACACTGCAAGCAGAAACAAATTAGCATTTTGTTAATTGAGTAATATAATTTTTTCTATTTTGGTTATTTTTAAAATTACTGCAACATACGTATTACCTTTGTTTTATACAAATTCATAGTTTCGCCACTTCATCAGCTGAATTGATTAGTAACAGGTATCGGCCGTATTGGCTGTAATGATAGTTATACACATCTGTTTGCATATATACATTATTTCAAAAAAATGTGAATTTCCCTTCAAGCAGCAAGGTGTCTATAATAAAAAAGGTAATTTAAATTTATAAAAGTTCGATCTAGTCAAATATATATATAAATGCAAATTTATGCATATTTATGCATATTTTTTTAACCAATGTTCATGAACTTATCAACTTGGCCGAATAATTCATTATCGATTAAGGCGTAGTTACTTAAATTAGACTACAAGAATTTTTAATTTCATTTTTAATGAAAGTTAAAATATATATAAGAGACTGTTCTTTAACATTAATAAAGTTCAAATTAATACGATATTTCAAATAATCTACCTTCTGATATGTTTCATTGTTGGTATATAATAATTAATTAATTGACAGATACAGATACTTTAATACGCTTATTACGCATTTAGGCTTTGTTTTATTACTATTTATCCTGCCAATTAAATATAATTTCAAAGAAACAAATTTATTAGCTATCAACGAATCTTATTTGAGCTCAATTTATATCAATAAAACTTCAATAATCTAAAACAAATAAAAATGTCTACTTCAAATGATCTTATCATGTCTACTTCAAATGATCTTACCGGATTTTGTTCTACCTGTAAAAAAACAAAATCAGTTGCTGAATTTACTAGACTTTATAAGGGCAAAATGGTAGCATGCTCTACCTTAATATATGTTCTGAGAAAGGAAAACAAGCTTATCAAAATAAAAAACATAAAGAAAAACTGAGAGAAAATGAAAACACTTCTTTACAGTCCTTAAATAATATGTCTGCAGATGCAGATAATAGTAAAGTTAATGACGATAATGATCTTCTTTATGAAATGTGTGATTTTGAAGAGCTTATAAATATTAATTTTAGGAATACTGATAATGATAGTAAGGTCGAATTTTCTGCAATGATAAAAATTGAAAATGAATTAGTAAATGAAGAAATATTATCGTTAGAGTCAAATAATAAAGAAATGGAAATGAATCATGAAGAAACATTATTATCAGAATTGGATCATGAAATATTATCTCTAGAATTGGAAAATGATGAAGTGTTATCACCAGCATTAGATTATGATGAACTAAAAAAATTCGTAGCATCGTTAATGCATTGCTTATGCCTATTCAAGAGGGATCCAGATATTATTGGGAGATTAGAAAATTGTATATAAATAAAAAAAGTAATCAGTACATAGGACATGCAACAGTATACCTGGGTTGTACACAACGAGTAGACTGTAATTATAAAAGTCAAAATGATCAAATAATAAAACGAATAAGTGAAGCAAGACTCGCTATTGCACGTTTTCAGTGTGATGGTTGTATCATAATCAAAATAGACATATGCGAAAAACAAGCTAAAATAATTGTAAAACATTTAATAGCCCACCAACTTCCTACGTATAGAGAAATAAGATTGCCGAAAAGTGCTGTAAAGTGGATAAAATTGCATGTTAATCGAAATTTAAGGAAAGTTGAACTTTATAAACAGTTATGCGACCAAAATTTAATTAATCCAAAATTACACACATGCCAACAAGTATATTATTGAGCTTATAAATTTTCTACTAAGCTATATGTTACTGATGTAGCTAACAAAGTAAAATCTTCTGTGAATTTTTTAGAGCAAAGAGAATTAGTCGATGCAGGATATAAAATTATACAATATCAAGAGAATGATTTTGTGCGTTCACTCGGGTTTATTACACCATCCTCTAGGCTTTGCATAATATTAGCGAAATTATTATTGATTTGACCTTTAAGACAAATCAAGAACGTTTTGAGCTTTTTGTAGTAAATGCTAATTGTGGTGGATATGGCGTTCCCCTTGCATATCTGTATTTAGATACATTTACAGTACCAGAGGAACGGCTCTCAGATCCTAATAATACTGTATGTACAAAAGTTGATGTGCTTAAGGAATTTTTTATCAGTTTGCGAAATGAAGGAGTCCTACCAACGTTTGTGCTTTTAGACAAGGATTCTGGAGAAATTATTGCCATTTTGGAGGCTTGGTCTCAAGTGGCAACAGTTCAGCTTTGCCTTTGGCACATAGAACATGCAATTAAATGTAGGTTAAAAGAAAATAAACCTTAAAGGAGTCAATATTCAGTTCAAAAGGCGCAAGAAGCAAATAGTGAATTTGGATTTATTAATCTAACTTGGCTTCCTAAAGAACCACAAGGCAAAATATGTCCTAAAGAATTAATAAAAGAGCTAATAGGGTTAGTTAAAAAACATGCATTACAGCATCCACTTATTCCCATAGACAAAAATATCTTTCTTACATCAGATGAAATTAGATATCAGAGTATTTTAGACGTCTACCAGTTTTGTCATCAAAGAGATCTTACTGATTTATGAAGATATTTGTGGATACATTAGTACAACATAAAAGATTGGAGCTTATTTGCATGGGCAGCTTATCCAAAAGCAATGCCTTTTGCTAAAACTACTATAATTACTAAATCGCATTGGCGTGTTCTTAAATATAATTATAAATATAATGTAAATAGACCACGCCTAGACCATTTAACATATATCCTTACTAAAGAACTGGTTTCAGACATAACAAATACTTGGAGACGATATTGCTATAATCGTGAATTCCCATCATGGTAGGATGTATTCAAGCACGATTGGAAATCTGCAATAGAAAAAGAAATAAATTCAGGAAATAATTATCATACTGATGTAAATACGTGGGTGTGTTCATATATGGCATTCTTATATAATTCTTATATAATATGCAAACATTTGGTAAAAAAATATACTGGAGACAATCATTCATTTTTTTCGCAATTTCTTGCTACAATATGTCGTCACGATTATCTATTCATCGCATTTGGTAATATAATTCTTCTAAGGATTAATGTTGATAATAATTCTTGGAATAACATTCGACAGAATATCGTAGAACATACACCTGTTTCAGAGAAGTCAAGTATTCATGTAAAGCATGTAGAGTCTTCTATTTCTGAACACTATGAAATTATTGAAAATAGAAAATTAGAGTTAACATCAGATCTTAAAACATTTGAATTATTAGTAAAAATTATAAATAAAAATATCGACAATGATAGGCTTTATGAAACATACAAAACCATTAAACAACCTCTCGTTGATGAGACTATCATCTGCAATGAAGTTCTCAATGCAAGAAGGCAACAAAAAACCTGAAAATCACCAAAAAACAAAAAATTAGCCTTTTGGTTATAATAAAATAAAATAGGTTTAACTTTTTTTTTACCATTCTCGTTTTCGATCTAATTTTCATATCTATTTGCTGCAAAGTTTTTTATTTCATACTTAATTATTATCCAAACTTATTCTTTAATAAATCAAAAAAAATTGTTATTAATAAAGGTTTTAAAAAAAAAATTTTTTAATTGAAATTTTATTCAATTCTTGTTCTGCCTATAACTGAAAAATATAACCTTGAAACTGTGGCTCAATTTATTTCTAGCCGTTAAATATCTAATATAAAAACAATGTCTAAAAGATGTACTTTTAGAAATTATTTCTAAATTAGCACATCCCTAATGGCAGCATTCATAGCATTTTATCTTTAGAAAAAATAAAATGTGTATAAAGTGAAGATTGATAAAAAAAGTTAAAGTAAAAATTACGATTAGACATTTTATTATATATAGCATTAATTTGATCTGAAATATTACACAATATGTTCTACATATTAAAGTAACGGTAACATTTTACAGTTACAAAAATAGATTGTTTATAAACTATCAAAGTAATTTGTCAATTCGCAAGGTAATTCGGAAGTTAGATGAAAGGTATGTTTGAATGTTTTAGTCTATAGGTATAATAAAGAAATTTAAACTGTTTTTTATTATTTTTCATAAACCAAATTAATAAAAAAATTTTATTATGTATAATATAGGCTAATAATACAGTATGAAGTTGTGTACTATAAGGCTTGTAGATTTTATGAAAAGAGATAAAGCGAAGTATAGTAAAACTTCCATAAGTGCACGCTCTTAAGACCAGACTTTAACAACATGCGCTTAAAGAATAATAAGAAAAAGTGCATTTATGAAAGTTATGTATATATTTGGGCCTAATTTAAGCGTACATTTAGAGAGGAAGTGCACTTATAGAGGATGCACTTATGAAGGTTTCACTATAGTGGTATTGTAACTATATAATGATAATTAAATAAAATTATCAGCTTGATATTAGAGTGAACACTAACAGTTATCTCTGATTAATTTTTTTATTATAGTAAAACCTCCATAAGTGCATGCTCTTGGGACCAGACTTTAACGATGTGCACTTAGAGAATAATAAAAAAAAGTGCATTTATGAAAGTCATGTATATATTTGGGCCCAAATTTAAGCATGTATTTAGAGAAGGAGTGCACTTATGGAGGTTTCACTGTAGTTATTAGTGTTCTAGAATAAGGTTAAAATTATTTTTTGTATTCGTCATTTTTTGGTTCGTTTTTTTTTCTTTTGATGTAGTATGTTAGGATTTTTTTTTAATAAAATTTTATTTGTCGGAATTCTATCTGTGACAAGATTATAGTCTTAAGTTTAAAGGTTGTCGAGATTTCATAATAAAGACTTATGCTAGTATTAATTTAATCATATAAATATATTATTTTGTGTATATTAGTTTTTTTATTTGTGATCAATAATTATTTTTCACTGTGCAGACTGTGCGCAGCATACAGAATTAAAATTTTGCGCACACTTTTTGAACCGATGTGCATAGTTGCTTGTAGTTTTCTTTATTTTCTGCACAGTAAATTTAACCGAAAAATTAATACTGTTTGTGATGATTTAGTTTAAGTTTATAAATTTCAATAAATTTCAATCAACTAATAAAATTAGCCAATCACAATTATACTGTCGATCATGAGGTCGGGAAAGTAAATTCGAAAGGATCGTCAATCATATGATCTTGGAATTTTTGCGCCATGACTAATCTACTAGTATTGTTGCTAAGCTTTTTGATTAGTTTGTTAATTGTTTTGAGAGTGTGGTGTAGTGCTGTAGCCTTGGTTGAGAAAGCGTAGAAGGTTCTGGGTGAGGTTGTGGTTGTTGGTATGTGTTTCATTGCTGCGTATTTGATCGCTATATAAAATTCATGCCAGTGTTTGTTAAGAGTTTTAGAATCTGTTATCTGTTGGTTTGCAATGCTACTTTTGCGAATCTGGCTTGTTGCTGCTTGAGCAAACTCTGCTCATAAGTTTGCTATCATTTGGTTATATTGGTATATTGTCCTTTTTCTTTTTTTTGCTAAATGATTTTTAATTTTGGGGTTGTATTTCCATTCTATACTAATAATTTTATGGTCGCTATTTGTAATAAGGTCTGCTATTTAAAGTATGGGGCAAGTAAAGGTATGTACAAGGTAAGCAGGTAACCATATGTCATTTATTTGGCTATGTATGTTTTGTCTGCACCATGTGGGTGAGGTAATATTAAAGTACTCAAGTGAACTGGTAAGCCCGGTTGTTTGCATTGTTTGAAAAACAGTGATACTTTTTAATTGTTTGCTGTGATCGTAGTTAAAGTCTTCCAGTACTATAATGTGGTAGTTGTTCTTGTTGGCTTGTTTTATCCATTGTATTACTATTTTTTGTGTTTCAAGATTGAGGTTTTTATTGTTAGATGGTAGGTATACTGATATGATCCGAGTTTTGTTGTGATTGAAAAAAAAGAAGTCGATTGCGATAGCAGTACTAGGCCATGTAATAATATTATAAATGTAGAGTCAGAGTGGTTTTATAACGGTGATTGCTGTTCCTATACTTGCTTCTTGAGCTTTTGCTGTTGAAGTATCACAGTTTGCAGTGTAGATGTAGTAATAGAGGTTGCTAGTCTGTAGGTTAGTATATGTGGATACAACCAGCTTTGTCTTGGTCATGCTAATTATATGAAACTGGTGTGCGTTGCAGAATTCAAGCCATAGTTGTGTTTTAAGTCTTGTGTTTAGGCCTTATACGTTATGTGTAGCAATTGTGATTTTGTTCTTTATAGGTGGAGCTGTGTTGTGTTTATAATCTGTTGTATTTTCTATTGTTGTTGGTGCTGTTGTGATTAAGTTGATTTGGGGTGCTGCTGTGTTATACACAGATTGTTGTTACTTGATGAGATCATAATTATTGCGAGAAAATTTCCCAGGTAGGTTCTGGGAGAGGTGGGAGTGCTAGAATAAAGTTGGGTATAGTTTTGATTGTAAAGTGCTGATGCAATATACCAAGGGTTTCAGAGACATTCCTTTGATCAGTGATAAGAAGAGACAGTTGTGTTGTATCTACATTATTATTTTTTAGATGGCTTAAGATTTTGTCCAGCTCATTTGGTATTGTCAGTTTAATAGGTGAGATATCTGTTGGGTTAGTTTCTTCTGTAGTTTTAGAGTTGATTTCTATCCAAGAGTCAGGAATATGATGAAAGTAATAGGATTCTCTTAGTAGTTTGACTACCTCTGTTAGAGTCTTTGTTGAGGTGATAGGTGTTAGGATGCTATAATCTGTGATTTTCTCTGAGTTCTCAGGAAGGTCAGGCTTTTCAGTAGGGTTGACGGTCATGATTTCTTGAGATATTGCAAGTTAAATTTATAATTCTGTCCTATATCAATGATGAATTCTATAGCATTCTGCTTGTCATTGATTAGGAATGTATAGGTCTTCATAGTTTTAATTTTGTTTGGGTCCTTGGGGAGAGGAAGTTTTGCCTGATAGTAGTCATTAGGCAGGTTTTTAAAGGAATATTCTTCTTATAGTTCTTCTATAATTCTTTGAAATTTGCCATAGCGTCATTTGGGTCTAGTGGGAAGTAGCTTCTATATTTATGACTAAGATCTTGGTATACCAAAGGTAGTCAAACTTTGGATGGTGGTAGGTCAAAGTAGTTTGGTGGTATTTTTTTCACATCATAGTATTGGCTGAGTTTTCTTTTATAGTTGCCCAATTCTCTAAGGCATTTTCTATTAGTGATTAGGAATAGGTCTCTTACTGCTAGATGAAGATTGCCCAAGTTAGTTGGAAGAGGGTCTAGATTTGCAAAGTACTCCTCAGGTAGTTGGTCAAATTGGTATATATGATGAAGTGCAATAACCACTGCCTTAGTATGAGCTTTGTTTTTTATAGATAAAGTAAAAGATAATATTTGTTGTATATTCTCTGAGATATTATCTGAGTAACTTGGTAGTTGTTGAAGTTTTCCAGAGAAGGCCTCTTGGACTGCTTTTTGAATTTCTTCATGTTTATTTAGTGTTGTATCTTTAGTGAATCCCTTATAGTATTTGATTAGTTGTGTAATATATCTGGAGAGACAGGTGTTGAAATTGGTATTTGTTATATAGTCAAGAAATAACTTTTGTTAGAGTTTCTGGTAAATGCTATCTCTTGTGTCTTTGTTAGTTATTGTAATTTGATTTGCTTTTTTATAATTTTGTAGTGCACTGTAGAACATTTCTTCATATTCTGTTTGGTGTTGTGGTGTAAAGTGTTTGGCTCTAGTAAAGGTAAGAAAGAATGTCTGGTCTAAGTGCTTAAATTTGGCAGAAATGCCTGGGGGAATGTGCTTTTGAGTGGGTTTGGTTGCTATTTTGTATTTGATGAAATCTTGTAGACTCTCGCTAGATTGAAGGCTGATAATCAGTTTGTCATAGTGCTATGTGTCGCTATCGAAAGGCTGTGTAATTTCTCTTGTTAGCTCTTTATATATGTGTTCTAGCCATTTTTAGGTTAGGTCCTCATCAATTTGCATTGTATTGCTAATCAGATTTTGTCTAGTCACTTGGCTATATGTAAGTGTATTAGGGCTATCTTGATATACAGAAATAGTTGAGGTTGTATTAGTTTCCATTTTGGTGTTGGTTTGCATACTTTCTAGTTTGATAATAGGGATAGTCATTTCAGTATCTACTGGGTTTTCTTGTTGAGTAGTGTCTGAGTTAGGCTGGTTATGGTTAGCTGCAGGTCCCTTGTCATGGGTCTTTGTTGTTGTGTTGTTGTTGTTGTTTGGGGGCTTGTGTATATCGTCATTTCTAGAATAAGGTGTGTTGCCTAATATAGTAATATTGAGGTTGTTGTTGTAAGAAATTATCATTGTGTTGTTGTTTTTTCCCAAGAACTTTGTTTGGATATTGTTAAAACCTGTTTGTACGAGTTGGTTGTTGTTATTGTTGTGATATAATGATGTCATATTGTTTTTTGGAGGGGTAAGCTGGATGACCCACTTTTGGTGTTTGTAGGTAGTCTTGGAAGGAGAGTATGTCATCTCTTTGTACTTGTATCAGTATAGATAAAGTCTAGTTTGGGTGTAGCTGTCTTTTTGCCTTTGTTAGTTCGGCTATTACTGTTGTGTTCGCTTATTTGGAGTTGAGGTTGAATAATAAGAGTAAATGGTACTATGCGGTCTGTAGGCCTTGTGTTTTCTTTGTTGTTGATTGTATAGTTCTTACTACTCTGTTTTCTCTTGATTTTAATTACTTAGAAATATAAACTGGTGGTGTGTGAGTGTTGTCCTGTCTTCAAAACTGTTTTTTTAGTTATTTAATTATTTATTTCTATAAGTTTTGTTATATCGATTTTTATTTCTTATTAAAATTGAGATCTACAGGAAAGAGTTTTTTTTATAACTGTTTTTATATTTGTTTATTTAACAATATTTATAATTAAAATAAAAATAATTTATAAAAATAAAAAATTTACTATTATATTTATATTGAATATATAATTATTAATTTATATTTGCTAATATATACTGTAATAATGATGATATTTTTTATATACCAAAAGTAAAATTTGAGTTATGTATATATCAGTCAACCGATTTGTCACATCTAAATTTTTTATATATAAAATTATAGCAAAAATATATAGAATTACTTATAAACTTTGAAGCTGTGATGTTTCT
>CAJVPZ010000873.1:0-16553 GCA_910592135.1 Racocetra fulgida | reverse complement strand
CTGATTATTTGGCATGTTTGTTTTTGTTACATGACCTATTATAACTTGGTTGTTGAGTTTACAAAGTATCCATGATCCACGAGTAGGTACTATATTGTTTATTGTAAATGGGTTTGGATTGATTATTGGAATAAAAGGTGTTGCTAGATCCTGAAGTATATTGTGTAGAGTAAGAAACCATTTAGATATGCATCCTGTTATTGTTTTATTTATCTTATATGGTATGTGTTGCCATTGGAGAAAATATGTATTGGTATGGTTAGTAAACTGTTCTATAGCATAAATTTTTGCCTTGTTGGTGTGTGTCTTAATATAGTGTAGTTTTTTGGAGTATTGGATTAGTATATCAATAGATGTCCCAGGATGTGATATGCATATCAGCCAAGGATTAGGTGAGTTAAGAATATGAATATTAAGTTTGTGTTCTGCATATATAGTTTGTGCTGTATGTGTGTTGTGATATATTGTAGGTAGGATAAACTGTGGTGATTCAAAAATGTTTATTGATAAATGAGTAGCATTTTGAAGGTGTTGTAGATATATTTTTATTGGTTTTGCTATAACAGGATTGTTAAGTTGGTTGTATAAGGCTGATATATAATTTTGTATTTGTATATTTTGTAGTTGTCTGAGGCCATAGATTTGGTGATGAAATATGGTTGAGCTAGGAATAGTTGTTGCTAGCCCTGCTTTATGTTTAACAACCTGAGTATATTAATTAGTTATAGTGCTATTACAGGTTTCTGAAATGAATGTGTTAAGTGTTTGATATGAAAAACATGATATGAGTACAGTGTTGATTATATAAATTGCCTGTTTTTCTGTAATTTTCTTCTTTTTTAAAGTGTTGATTAAGTTGGTAGCTTCCTGAGTGATTTGTTTGTGAATTTGCTTATAGTTGCTAGATACTGTGAACAAGCAGCCCAAATATCTAAAGTTTTCTGTTGGTAGTTTACTAGGAATGTTTGTGTCTGCAAATGTAATTGAGGGGTTTGGGTCTGTACTACAGTTTGTAGCTAGAACTAATTTAGTAGGATTAACAGTAATATGTGCCATATTGTAGAAGAGGAGGCACAGTTGACAATTTGTTGAAGAGCCTCTTTATTGGGTGCTAGCCATAAGGGTCATCCATATAGGCTAGGACAGATGTATAATATGTAATTAGATGATGGTGTGGAGGTTATGTAGTTATTATATAGCTTTGGAATTCAGAATATATTATAGTAATAAGAGGATTGTAGTAGATGCGCCATAGGAGTGGTGTAATAGTTTTATCTTAGTCAATTCTATCATATACCAGATAAGGTTGGGTTGGGCCAAGGCTTGTTATGACAGAATTTTGACGAACAGTACGTATGTTGATGAATAATTGTTGTATATTGTTAAGAATATGTAGCTGGTTTAGTGCAGATTGCAAGAGAGGTATATATATGGAGTCATATGCCTTACTCATATCTTGTGAAAGTAGCCAAATCTCTTTATTTTAAGTCTGCACTTCTTGTAGGATGTTTGTAAGGATATGAATTAATTATGTTATAGATATATGTGAAGTTGCTACAAAGTTATTTGAGTAAAGTATGGGATATCATGTCATGATTTAGCTAAGCCGATTAGTGATAATTTTAGTAAAGATTTTACGTATATACTCAATTAATGTTATGGGTCTTGTGTGATTTAGTTGGCCTATGAATATAGGTTTTTTAGATATAGGGTATATTTTACTATATTTCCATATTTTAGATATACTAGAAGTCTCCAAGCATTTGTTAAATAGGATTGTCAGTATTTTAGTGACATGAGGATGAATATGTTTAAGCATTTCATTTGAAATTAGAGATGGTCCTGTAGCCTTGTTGTTAGGAGATTGGTTTATCGTTTGAGTCATTTCCTCTATAGAAATGGGTTGTGCTAGTGTATCATATCAGGATGTATTTATATGTTTTTGGGGTATATTTTTGTTTCCATTGTTCTCAAAGTATAGGATCATTTGGGTTGTGTTTTGTCCAGTTTTTAAAGTGGCTTCATACATGATTTCAGATCTCATAGGGATCTGTAATGATAGTATTTGGTAGTTTAATATTTTGAAATGTTACTGTATCAGTGTGTCTATCAAGGATGCTATTGATCATAGTTGTTGTATGAGATGTAAAGTTGTTATATCGTTTCTTAATATATTGGTTGATGTGTTATGATAGAGCTTGTTGATTTTCTGTTTTCCTTGTATGATATAAGGTTTTTTGGTGCACCTTTATTATATTAATAGTTTGAGTAATATTACGTGCATTGATATCTTGAATAGATAGACCTGTAATAAGAAGATTAGATAGCTGTTGTATATTATTAATTTTTTGGTTAATGATTTGAAGTATGTTGCTGTGATTCTGTAGATGGTTATTGGGGTCTTTGTATAGTGTCACTAAGGTCTGAAGTATATTGCCACATAACTTTAGTGCTGTATGTATCTTTGTTGCTATAGGTGAAAAGGTGTTATATTGTTTTTGTGAACATTGTGAAGATGATATGTATGCTTTTGCTGCCTTGTTGATTGCTGTACTAATTTGATGCCAGAGTTGGTTAACTGAAAGTGTATGTGCTATAGTTTCAGTAGTTTGTGATGTCAGTGTTATACATGGACATATGTCCAAGCAAATTATTGGACATGGACAGTCTATGGACAGTCCATAAACAATGTCCAATGTCCATGTCCATAATTTGGACATGGATATGTCCATATTTTTTATATGTCTATGGACATGGACGTCCATGTCCATGGACTGTCCATGTCTATGTCCATGTCCATTGACAACACTGTGTGATGTGATATGTTGAGTAGCTTGTTGAAATTAGTCCCACAATTCTGGGGTCATATTATCGTATTTGTAAGTCTTGAACTTATGTTTTTTGTGCCATTTGGAGGTTGACATATAATTGTAAATTGGTATATAATACAGTGATCACTACGTGTAATCTAAGTTGCAAAGGTAAGCGTAAGTTGGGTAACTATATACATAATTTGTTGTGGTATCTATATTTCATCGATTTGGCTAGAGAGTTTTTCTCTGTTCTATGTGGGTGTGTAGGGGTGATATATATACACTAGAGATACAAAGTTATGTGATTCAAAGTATTTGTATAGTGTTGATCTCTGTTGTTTGTGTAGATCATGATTAAAGTCACCTAAAAATATAGGTATAATCTGGAGTTGACAGGCTTGCTGGATCCATTGAATAATCTGATCTTGGGTTTTGTTGTTGGTAAGTGTTTCTTAAGGTAGATATGTTGAAATTATCCAAAAGTTGTTTTTATATAAGAAAAATAAATTAATTGCAATAGCTGTATCAGGTAGTGTATAGATACTATGCACATATGTTGTAAGTGGCTGGCGTAAAAGAATTGCTGTACCTGCACTAGATTCTCTAGTTGTTGTTGAGTTGTTAGATATAAAACATTTATAGTGCTGGTTGTGTAGGTTCATATCTATGTATTTTGAGTAGGCAAGTTTTGTTTCTGTAATCGATATAATATCTAGTTCCTGGATTAGACAGTAGTCAAACAATAATTGTCTTTTTGTAATTTGGTTAAGTCCTTGGACATTGTGTGTAGCGATAATAAGTGGTTTAATTATAGGCTGTGTAGTCATTTAATAGTTAATTCATATCTATCAGCGTTGTGTTAGCTTCTGGTATAGTAGTAGTAGAAGATGGATTTGTAGAAAAAATATTGCCCAGGATGGAGCTAGTAATAGAGATAAGTCAAGTAAAAAGTTAGGGATAGCTTTGATTGTAAAGTGTTGACACAATGTCTGTATAGTAGAAGTAACAAGTGTTTGTGATGTAATTGGCAAAGTTAGCTGTATGTTGTGGGAAGCTAGACCTGTATTGATATCCTCTAGATTATTTGATATAAAAGGAAGAGGTTGGTTATCAGTATTTGTATTGCTAGAGTTTGGGTTTGGTTGTGTAGGTATTTGTACTGGGATTTTGATCCATTCTTCAAGTAAAGTAGTAGTGTTAACAAAGAAGTTTTACTGTATTTGTTAGTTGCTGTGGTGTTATAATAGATATAGTGATATTATACTCTGACACCACTTGGTCACTTGTAGGTAGGCTAGGTTTATTGATAGGGTTTGCTTGCATGATGTTATGTGGTAGTGAAAGTCATATTCTATATTTTTGTGAGGCTTCATGCATGAAGTTCTGGGCTACAATATTATCAGTAATTGAAAAGGTAAATTGTGTACTAGTTTTAATGTGTGCTGGATTTGAAGGAAGTAATGGCTTAGTTGCAAAGAAATTATTAAGAAGAAGCTTAAATGTATAGTATTGTCATACTAAAGCTACTACATCTGCTAATGGTGCATTGTTTCATCTGGGTTATAAGGAAAGAATCCTCTAACCTTTGGATTTAATTTCTGATATGTTATGAGAAGTGGCTGTTTGGGTGGTGCGAGTTAAAAGTATGATTTAGAAATAGAGTCTACAGTATAGTAGTCAGCAAGTTTGCAGTGATAGTATCCTAGGTATTGAAGAGCTTGTTAGCTTGTAATAGGGAAGTATTGCTGAATTTTAGCATTAATGTTAGTTATATTCTCTGGTACTGGTGGCAGTTGAGCAAAATACGATTCTGGAAGCTGATCAAATCTAAAGATTTTTCGTAATCCATTAACTATAGCTTTAGTATATGATCATTGTGTAATGGGTAGACTAAATGGTAAGATACATTGAACTGTTTCCGGAATTTGTTCTGAACTTGCTGGTAGTGGGGCAAGCTTTTTTTATAGTGCCTGATTAATTGCAACTTTAATTTCTTTTGGTGTATACTCGTTCTCATTTTGGATCTGTAGAAAACCTCTAGTATAATAAATAAGTTTAAATATTGCAAAAGGTGTAAGAGTAACAAAATTTGTATTGATTAGATGCTGTGAAATAAGCATTTTCTTTAGCATTAAGTGAATTAAGTTGCATGTATCTCGATTAATGATAGTAATGTGTTAGATGTCTTGTAATTTCTAACTGCATCGTTGTATAAATTTGTATACTCTCTTTGGTGTGCTGGCATTGTATTAGCATTTCTTGTGAATGTAGTAAAGAATCTTGTGTCTTGGTGCTTAAATTTTAGTTGTATTGCTAAGGGTATTTCTATTTGAGTTGAGATAGAACTGCATTTGTGTTCAACAAACTGTCGGATGCTAGCTGCTATTTGTAAGGCTGTTGTTATTGCGTCGTATGACCAGAGCTGTGGATCAAATAGTGTTTTAGTTTCTTCTAATATTTTATTTTGTATATGATCTGCCCATTCTGAGTTATCTGGTGTATTGAAGGTTGGTAGTTTAAAGCCTTTCTGTATGACCTTACTATAGGATAGTCTCTGAATAAAATTAAGATCTATTTTAGTAGATGAATATGTGAGTGAAATTGTAGAAGGTGCGTATATAGGTAAGGATAAGTTAGTTGAGTCAGTACTGATTGGTTGTAGTCTAGCTCGTTTTTTTCTTTTCTGGTTCTCTGATAGCTGTGTAGTCGATTTGTATGCTGTGTGATCAGCTATATTGCTTGTTGATCTATTAGCTTGTATAGATGAGCGTTTATTGGCCTGTTTGTATAACTACTAGTTTTGTTTTTACTTGTAGATGCTGTTGTGTTACTGTGTACTATTTGGATGTTAATGTTGGTCATGGCCTTTTGGGTGGTAGGTGTAGCACTTGTTGCATTATCTGCTTCTTTGTTTTGATGAACACCATCATCTGTATCAATTTTTAGTATTAGATTGTAAAGAACTAGTGGTAGTTCTCTCGAATATTTTGGTGCCACATAGGCCCTTTGTGTGTTTTCATATGCTTTAATTGTAATTCCCAAGTCACAGCTGCGAGTACTTCTAGGTAACTTGGCATTAATGTTTACAAAGTTACATTTGGAGTAGTTTGTGAGATCAAATAGAATTGATTAAGTAATATTATTGTGCTTGCATATCCATTGTGCAGGAAATTTGACCAAATTTGTAATACATCCTAACCTGGTAAGGTCAATAGTGAATAAGTATCTATCAGTGAAGTCAGGGATAATAAAGGTAACAGTAAAGATAAGTTTTATTCAGTCTTTGATAGTAATATTGATGAATTCTTTGGTATATTCTGCTGTTAGGTCCTTTTTTTGTGTGCTAGCAGTTGTTGTAACCTTTAAATTGGTCATCTTGCGAGAGAAGTAAGGTAGAGGGGATGCAAAGAACCCACTTTGTTATTCAGAGGTGTTCGGGGTCTGTTGTGTAGAGGTTTGTATTTGACTATTACTTGTACTGCTATGGCTAGTTTGCATGTTTTCCTGAGATGTTTCCTGAGATGGGGTTGACAGATCCATAGGACCTTCACCACTTGCAAGTAAAGAGTTGTTATGGGTGTTGTTTATCTGTTCTCTGTCTAGTAGTTGTTGCTCCAATGCAGGTTTTTTAGAAAGCTTATTGTTTTATTATATTTCCAGCTATGCTGAACAAGTTTACTTAGGGGCCCAGGGTATGTTTAATTAATACTTTCTTGTGTTTTCTTTGTTCAAGTGTTTTTTTACTTTTGCTTCAGTTTTGGTAAAATTGATCTGCGGTTAGAGTTTGTTTTTATTTTTTCCCAAACCATCATATTTTCTTTATAATATACAACTCAGATGATATTTAATTAAGATTTAAGCCAGATAGGTCTACTTTTTCTTCCATTTCATCTACACCTAGAAATAATAACAACAAACAAGACACAGCTGCGAAGGATTTCATAGTCTGCTATATACATTTGGTTTGACTGTCATTATACTGGTTCCCTATATAATTTTCAAAATTTGAGCTTAATATACTACTTTAGTTATATTATAGACTTAGATTATTGTCTGGAGCATAGCAACAGACACTTAATTTTTATGCATTAAGTGATACAAAAGTTACGTTTTTGATGTATTTGACTATCAAATGTTTCTTTTGATGCATTAACATAATAATTATAATTAACATATCAATAATGTAACTTCGAAATTTTTTGTCTGTCTCGCCACAAAATGCATAATTATAAAACTATTTTGAAAACAACAATTGATTACTGGTAACTAGTACAGTCAGAGATATTACCAAATATAGTAATGCTCCAGACTTATATTAGTTCCTGATTCCTAGTATATTATACAAAAATTATATATATTTTTCTTTTTTTGCAAATAGTATAGTTGAAACTTTATTTAATAAAATAGAAAAAAGCTATATTTAAAGTTTTTAGAACTATATTTGAGCTACTAAAAAGATATATAATGTGATATTATACTTTTAATTTTCTATATTATATTATACTATAATTAATTATTTTAAATTAATTAAATAGCTAAAGTAGATTAGAGAAAACCTAAAATTTATATATTAAAAACTAATTTTAATAATATTTAAAAATTTATAAAGAATAAATCTAAAAATAAAGTTTAAAAATATATAATGCATAATTTTTTTGGAAGTTTACACAACTAGGATTAATAAATTTATTAAAAATTTAAAATAGATTGTTTGTAGTTTTAAATTACTTGCAAAATAATAAATATAAACTTTTTAAGATTTTTTTAAAAATATTTTTAATACAATCAAACTTCTCTATAGTCACACCTTTGGGATACAATATATTGTAATTATAAAGAGGTATAATTAAATTTTTTTTTTAAGGTGAGGTCAAACCTCTAATCTTTATTATTTCTTAAGTATTATATATTTTTCATGTGCCAACTCTTAAACTAATTCAGAATATAAAACTCAGACTACTTTATTCATGACCTAAATCTACCAAAGTATTCTGTATTCTATCTACGTCCTTACCTAGTTTTTGTGTTTCACAACTAACTAATTTTAGTTATCTAATTGTATTTACTCTATGACTCACAATCAAACCTTAGTAACTACTAATTTGATTTACTCAGTTTATTAGTCCCTAAAAGCCTTGCAAATTGATATGTCTATAGTAGGGATGAAACTCATATCTACAAACTCTCTACATCCACCTTATCACCGTTCTTACTACAACCACAGGTTTTTAATGTTTTTTTTTGGTATTTTATATACTGCATACTTTTTTATCCCTTATGTACTCTCTGTTCTAGTATTCGTTAAGAACTTGTTTTGAGACATATCTCTTCCAGCCATAGTTCTTCATTATATATATTGTATAACTTCCAGCTTGAGGTATCTCAACCCTGGTTGATTAGTATTCATACTGATAAATTCTTAAACATTTTTGTTATAAACTTCTATATAGGTGCAATCAGAGCTTGATTTGGTTCTTTTAGTTATATTGAGACAGTTTATACTCTTTATACTGAGTAACATTACTAAGTTGATTATTCTGCAAAGCCAGAAATACTTTTAATTATAGTTAAGATATGATCCTTTACTACAGCCTATAATTATATATTACTGCTTCTCTTACTACTTCAGTTTTTAGTTACTGTCATATCACTCCTTCAAGCAAGTACTCTACAAGTTGGATACAGAAATATTGTTACTGCCTCTAGATCACCCCAACTAGAGAACTAATTCATATGATCTATTATCTGATCTTCTTCCAAGAATTTATTATTCTGATTTCATACTGCACTTAGACTTTCTATAGGACTTCATACTTAATTTAATAGCCTATAGGTTATAGAAGCAAATTTTATTAAAATTTGTCTCTAGCTCAACTTGAATTATTAATCTAGTCTGGAGAGTTTGAAAGCTTAACTGCTAAGCTATAGAACCCAAACTTTTAAGAGGTATAATTAATATAGAGATATTTTTTATATAGTTATAAATAATTAGTAAAAATAAATTTGTAATTATATTAATTTTGTGACTATAAAGATAATTATAGAAAGGTTTAACTGTATTTTAAATTTACTTATTTTTAGTAAATTTTAATAATAATAATAGAATTAGATAATTAAACAAATAAATTATTTATTAAATTTAAATTTTTAAAAATTGACAATAATTTTTTTGAAATAAAAAACCTTTGTTTAAAATCAAGCCAACTAAATAATTAAAACAGTAATATAAAGCCAATTTTACTCAATAAATATTAATAAATTAATAGCCATTTGACAAATTTATATATTTAGTATCTAATAAAATTTATTAGACATAAAAGCTGCTCAACCTTAACAAATAATGCTTTTGTTTGTAAATTTAATACTAATTTTTAAATAAAAATAATATTTAATATAATATTAAATCAAACTCTCTCTGCTGATCCTCTGTATACAAAAATACAAAAACAGAACAACAACAAAAAATGACAAAAACATACAAATAGCTATAGGAAACAAGACTTGCAGCTTTAAGGAAAAAGCAAGAAGACTAAAAATAATACTCAGTTTCTTAAGAGACTGGAGGAAAAAAAGTAGAAGCAGCAAAGATATAATAAAAAAACTAGAAAAATTGTGCCCTTTGCAAGTCGTTTGGGAAATTGGCCTTGATCCTTTAATGCAGATCAGTTACTGTCATACAAGATACACAACACGTAATGAAGAATAAACAAAGAAAACACGTTAAAAAACATGTGACAGATGAAAACAAAGAAAATATACAAACAAAACAACAAATCAGTTATGTGAAACAATAAACAATAAAAAATGCTAGAAATAAACCTACAACAGCAGAACAAGCAGAAGAACGAATAGCAGCAATATATATAAAATTAAGACAATATAGAGCAAAAAGAATTAAATATACAGAACTTGCACTCAGTAAAAGAAATGATACATTATATCAAGAGGCGATATAGTTAGAAATCGATTCAACAGAACACATCCTATTAGACAAAGTAACCAGTACTATAAGAAACCTATGCGCAGTAGAATGAAAAGGCTGTTTGCACATAATAAAGAAATAATGGCCGCCAAGTACATACAAGCTAGAATAGAAGCAGGATAGATGAAAAAAACTAGATAAACAGAGAAAGTGTTGACAAAAGCAGTATAACAAAATAAATTTAGGACTATTATTACAGCGCTTTAGAGAATCAGTAGAATTAATAGAAATAAAACAACATAAAAGGAAAAGAAAAATACAATTAGAAAGAAAATAAAGAAGATGCAAGTTTAACAGAAAGCAAAGCTGCTAAAACCAAAACATAAAGAAGCCAAAGAAAATGAAGAAAAGAAACACAGAAAGAGATGTTGAAGGCCTTACAGAAAAGGAAACTTTAAACAAACTAACTGAAGAATCAAGATCAAGAATTTGGATAACAACCTTAATAAAAGAGGAAAATTCTAGCGATATACAATTTAAAAATCTACAAAGAAAAATACTAAAGTGGATAGTAGAGTTTATATATTAAGTAAACTTAGAAAGTAGGCAAGATAATATTAAAAACTGGAAAAAGAAAAAAAAAGAATCCTTGGATGAATGGAGTAGATAAATTAAATCAGTAAAGAACACCAGTACAAATGAAGAAAATATCATACAAGAGGCAGCAACAGGGAGAACAATAGAAGTCAAAAATTAGAAAAGAAAAAAGAAAGATACCAGGTTTAGAATAGCAAGAAGAATTATAAGAGAAGTAGCCAGAAATCAAGAGAAGTACGTTAAACTGCCAAAGAAGCCACACAGAAGAAAAGCAAGCTTATGGAATAAAAAAGAGAAAGCAGATAAGCAGTTTCAAACAGTCAAGAACTGGAAGAAGAAAAAGAAAAACTTCTTGTTCGAAACAGTAAAAAAATTTTTAGAAAGACCAAAAAGTAAAGAAAAGTATAATAGATCTCGAAAGATGCTTATTAGAAAAAATGCAGAACTATAGAGTAGAAGAAAGAAAAAAAGTACAAAGTTCCAACGAAAAAGTAAAGAAGGACCCAAACAAGCTAATCAAGTTCTATAAGTAGAAGAATCCAAAGTAATATAGAAGAAACTAGAAGGAGAGAAGGGCTACAAACGGAAACTTATGAAAAAAATCTGTATAAAGAATACTATCAAGAGTAAGAAGAGCAAGGTGAATTTCAAGAACTGGAAGAAATACAAATAGAAGAAGAAAATTAGAAGACTGAAGTGCCAGAGCAGACTACCAATAGAAAATAAGATAATGAAGGATGAAAAGATGAAGTGGGGTAACTATAGAAGATCACAAGAAGTATTAAGTAGTAGCAAAATGTTTAAAATGTATAGAATAGAAAATATACAACATAATAATCTTATTTTAAGATTAGCAATTTGATGCTCTGCATTGTTTACAAGTACTGGCCACAGCCAAAGCGCAATTACATTATGGAATATAAATATAATTAGGTAGTACTGACAAGGCGAGTAGTCGCCAACCAATGACCAAAGAGAAATAAATCCTTAGTGAGTTAAGAATCCGGAGGGAGCCCACGGACTACTGAAGCAGGTCGCACCTGGGTGAAAGCTGGGGGTAAGTTTCTAGTTTGGTTAGATTAGCAATAGCTACAGATAGAAATGCATAATTCTTGAATAGCTTAATATCAAAAAACAGAGGCAGAATTGCTGAATTATAAAAAAAATATAATATTAAATTTAAAATATTTTTATATTTAATTAGTAAAATTTAGTACTCAAAATTTACAATAGAAAAATAAAAAAATAAGTAGAGTTAAAAGCCAATAGAAAAACATAAAACATGGCAACTCTGATAATTATATATACTCTCTTGCCATTGATCACCAGAATTTTAATATTCATGTTATATAACAATGATCATAGTCATATATAACTTATTTTTTTAATAATGAAAGTAAATTTGGCATAGTAAATAAAGTTGTTCATAATAATAATTTGCATATATTCTAAAATTTTTAGAAATTTTAAATAAAATTTTATTAAGTTGTATTTAGTATTTTTGATCAAAAAAATGAAAAATAAAAAAATTATTATTGGCTTAATGCATTTTTAAACTCTATTATAAATAATAGTTGGTTTTAAAATATGTAATTCTCTATACTCAAAAGTATATAGGATTAAATTTTTATAGAGCAATTAAAAACCTTCCCATAAAATATTAAGTTTAATTAAGACATTTAACAAATAAAAAAACTGCAATTTTTGTGTCTTAAAGTTCATTATAATAGAATATTATAAAATTTGTATTAGAATAGCTTTAAAAAGTTTATCATATATGAATTAAATAATGTATACTTAGATATTTTATTTTGAAAGATTTTTAATAAAAATTTTATAATGTTCTATTATAATAAACTTTAAGATACAAAAATTGCAGTTTTTTTATTTGTCAAATGTCTTAATTAAACTTAATATTGGTGTGGTGACTTAGTGAAGTGGTCAAGTTGTCACCTCCCAAGTGGCAGATCCAGGGTTCAATTCCTACTGGTGACGATTATTGAATACTTAATCTGTATTCAACGGATATATCAACTTAATTGGGTATGCCAGCGTAAGATGCTGTAACTAGATCTCATGTACTATGAGCTAGGGCACTAATTAGAAAGGACTACTTGAAAATCTTGAGTATGGCATTCATTTGGAAAAGGTTAATAGTTAGGTCTATGAAGAAATGCAAGCTGTATAACCAGTGCAAATCTACGATAAGACTATATAAGAGTTATTTCCAGATGCAAAATGGACTGCATACTGGCACATGCAATTACAAATACAAATACATGTACACAAACACAAACAAACACTATGAACAATTAAGATCTTCTGTAGAATATTAATGCAGCCACCACCTTACTAAAAGATACATCCGTTGTAGTTAGTAAGGGGAATGAGGTATGGAGGTGGCAGTAAAGTTTCTATACATAGAGAACCATGATAAAAACAGTTAGACCCAGCATACAGAGCAGACTATGGCACTCTTCATGGCTGTGAGAACCGGCTTAAAACAGCGAGCGATTCTGCAAAAGATTATTTGTCCAAATCATCATCAACATCTTTAGACTCCTATAATTTGGATGCATGCTATAACAAATACTTATCATATCATAAACTTCCTCTTCTTAAAGGTCCTTAAACTCTACAATCTTTTTACTCTTACCTCAGTATCCATGCACTACATCTAAAAAAATTTGCTGCCATCTCGCTATCCAAAGACAGGACAGAAGCACATGTTTATCTACCAAATGAGACCAAATTACTGCCAAATCATATTCTACAACTAACATTAGATACATATAATATACCTCTTAATTATATACAAACACACCACCAATTCTATCACCTACAACTTCTGATGAAGAATCTGAATCTTTATCTGCAGATTTGCTTTCATTACTGCAAAATCCTACTAATAATATTCCAAGTTCATCTACTTTACCTCCAACATCTACAAACTATACTTCTACCTATAGTTCTTCTAATCAAAATCACAACCAAACTCGAGATTTATATCTCAATATTGCAACACATAATGTTTGTGATTTCAACATAATTACTAAAAGAGAAGCCTGGCAAAACTACTATCTCGACTACAATATCAGCATTCCCTGTATTACTGAAACTGAAATGTCAGAAAAATCCAATCTTTCTTTTCATAACAACAATCTTTTTATATACTTCTGGGCTAATTTTAATAGCTCGGCAGAAGGTGCTGCTATTATGATATGTAATTTTCTTCAACCACATGTTCATAACTGTCTTACACATCCTGGTAGTGCTGTGGCTATTGACCTATTCTTCAAAAGCAATATTAAACTTCGTATTATCTCTGTCTATCTCTCTTCTACTGATATGTCCAAAAGAAACAATACCCAAAATACTGTAGTTAATTGGATACAACTTGCTCTACAACAAAACCTTCATCCTATTATTCTTGGAGATTTTAATATACAGGACAACAACTTCAGTTCTGCAGCTAAATATAGACTTATCAACTTTTTACATCACTCTAATATGTATAATATTGGTGCACATTTTAATAATACTCTTTATACATGGTCTAATAGCACTCATTTCAGCCGAATCGATTATATTTGGACTGACCAATTCAATATCCAATTTCTTTTGTCATATAAACTGGACACTAGTAAAACTAGTACTCGCAGTGACTACCTTATACTCAACACATCTTGGATATTTCCTAATACTTTTAGCAAACCACCTCGACTATATACTGAAATCAGTCATCATATATTTAACTACAAAGCTATGACTTTTGAAAATTGGACTGAATTTTCAGATCTTCTTACACTACAACTCAACCAACACCATATACCTTTATTATTACAAACCTCTAATAGCATCGATACTATATGGTATAAAATTAAACATTCTATTATACATACTGCTACAGCAACTATACCAAATGAAATTAGCTACAAATGGAGCTACAATCACAAATATACCTCTCATAGTACCCAACTTTACTTGTTACTTAAAAAACTTGGCCACCTAATCAAAAATCTTAAAAAGACTAATACAAGTCATGATATTTCTTCTATTAACTTACAAATTCAAGAAATTAACTTACAATCTCAATGCAACCTTCAAACTCTTCTTAACCATGATCCTAACCAAATCTTAATATAGATTCAACATGCTCAAGATATATGGTATCAACTTTATCAAGCTCACCATACAGAAAATTCTTTCCTTCTTCATCAACAAATACAACAAGTCTCTGAAAATAGATGTGAAACGCTTGTAAGCAAACCTACATAAGCTATTAATAGTATCCTTAACCACTATCAAGCTCCTATACACTTCTCTAACATCAAGTTACCAGACCAACTAATTACTGAACCTAACTCTTATCAAGCAACATATACAAAATCACTTTTTCAACTAGATAGCTTACAAACCTATTGATCAAACTCTTTTTAACAACTTTTGGCAACAACAATATTTACCACAAGCTCATATCAATTCTAATTGGTATAATTTTATTTCCTCTCCTATTATGATAGAAGAAGTAACCTCAACTATTTCAAAACTTTCAAATAGCAAAGCATGTGGACCTACTGGCATTAGCTATGAAATAATTAAATACTTTGGCTCAACATGCTTTCAAGCTCTTACTGTTCTTTTTAACCTTTGTCTTACTCAAGGTCAAATTCCAAAACAATGAAAAAACAGTAGAATCTACCCTATACCAAAACACAATACCTTTAATAGCAATCTCAATCTTACTCAACCAATTAGCCTTATTGAATATGTTCGAAAAATTCACACAAAAATTATTACTAATAGGCTTAATACAATATTTCAACAACATCCTATCCTATCACCCTTTAATTATGTTGCATTACCTAGGAACTCTACTGCAACTCCTATACATATTCTTAATAATCTTATTGAAGATTCAATTTACTATTACAAAGATATATAGCTTTTATCACAAGATATAAGCAAAGCCTATAACTCAGTTAATCTTTCTTTACTTAAACATTCACTTACTCAACTTGCTTTACCAAAAACTATTATAAAAACTATTATCAATATTTTCTCTGATCGTCACAATCAAGCAATAACTAACCTTGGATTAACTCTCTCATACCCTGTTCAAAATGGTATTGATCAAGGTGAAACTATTACTCCATTACTCTAAAGAATATATTATGATCCACTTATAATATATATATACTCAAAATTCTCTAGATATACGATACAAACATCTTGGATCACTAATCTAAAAAATAGATCTTTTAACAAACTTCAAGCAAGTTGTTCAGTACTTGCATATATAGATGATACTTTTTGGCTTGCCTCTTCACAAGAAGAACTCTCCCAAATTCTTTCTACTGCTCAATCTTTCTACAACATGGTTAATATCCAAGTTAATCCTTCCAAATCTGTTCTTTGTACTAATAACTCTCCTTCTGATTACATTCCAATTATTTACAATCAACACTCACTACTTTTATACCCATTACACACACCTTTTAAATTTCTTGGATGTTGGTTTACACTTGATAACAAAACTTTTAAACAAATCTAACTTATTGTTGATAAATCACTACATCTCATTCAAATTGCGGATACTAAGTGTATTACTGATACTCATGCTCGATATATTGTTAATACTGTAATAATACCTACAATTGAGTATTGATTATACAATCTTGTACTTAGCCAAGATATTTGTAGAAGAATACTCTCACATCATACTAGTTTTATTAAGCACAAAGCTAAACTAAGTCGCACAACTTCTACAAGTACTCTTTTGCACCCACACTTCTATAATGTTCACAACATCTGGGATATCCAACTCCAGCATCATATCACTAATTATATGAAGAGAATAAATAATTCAGATCTTCTGGGTATTAGCTCACATATTCATCTTCAACAACTCCAAAACAATCTTTAGTCATCTACAAATATCTTAATATACCCTAATCCTATAGTTGATGGACCTAACAAAAATACAATTAATTACAAAGTGATTTAACTTTTTAAGCACCTCAGTATAACAATTACACATAATCCAATTTATAATATCTCATATACACCTCAAGAAGGCACAATATCTGTTGAATCTATACTATCATCACATTCTAACTATATTACTTTTAAGCAACAACTTCGCAAACATTATATTCTATATTTAGATCAACTTACAACATATAACAACTCCTGCCTTCTTAGTTGGGAGCATATTGCAC